>PVJX010002236.1:0-133457 GCA_004027295.1 Dolichotis patagonum | reverse complement strand
GCCCCTTCCATAACCCACACAGTCTTGAGAGGTGTCTTGTGGGGAGAGGGGCTCACAGGGCACAGGGATCTGTTGGTCTTTGTTGCCTGTCTTTCCGAACAGTAACCTGCAGAGAAAAGGTAAGCTTCAAATAGTGCTGGCTTCCTGTGACATTTTTACTATTTAAATCTTTATTTAGGCATTCTTTTTCTTCCTCCTTACTGTGATTTATGCCTTAAGGAACGTACCGTGGAAAAGTCAACATGTTTAATAATATAATGTTTCAAGACCTAGACTTAAAATTTTAAACTGGCTGCATACAGCCAGGCTTGGTGGCGTGTACCTCTAATCTCAGCACTCTGGGAGGCTGAGGCAGGAGGATCACATGTTTGAGGCTAACCGAGACAGTTCAGCAACTCAGCAAGACTGTGACTCGAAATTAAAAAAAGGACTGGGGATGTAGCCCAGTTTGAAGGCCCAGGGTTCGATATCCAGTACAGTTCAACCAATCAGTCAGTCAGTCAGTCAGTCAGTGGCTGGATGACACTGACCACGTGCAGTTCAAGAGCAGTGGACACTAGGGGAAGCGATGATTAGCAATCCAGTGCTGCAACAATTTACTAAGCCCAGCCTGGCCAAGAATGAGTGCCGGGTAAGTGGGTGCCATGGACAAGGTACGAATTAAAGTGTTCCCTAGGAGTCCATGTGTTGGAGGCTTGGGCCTAGTCTGGCAGTGTTAAGGTGGCAGGTCCTTTAAGAGGTAGGCAGGAACTCGTCACGAGGACGCTGCCTTGGGAGGGACAAATGTGATGTTGTGGGGTGAGTTTACTCTCCTGAGAATGGGTTATTGTAAAGTGAGGTGCCCATATGCTCAGCCCCTTCTGAACACAGCCTGTTCCCTTTCCAGTTTTCTGCCCAGACACCCTTGCAAGATGCCAGTGCCATGCTGTTCAGACCCTCCAGTCACCAATATTATGAGCCAAATAAACCTTTAGTTTATAAAGCACCCAGCCTCAGGTGTTTTGTGAGAGCAACATAAAGTAAAATAAAGCAGTGCAAAAGCAAGAACAAATAAGACAAGCCCAGCAGAGCTTGTCAGGGGGACGAGAGAAGCACACGAGTAACCGCAGTACAAGGTGGCTTGCAGTTACAAATATTGCGAGTCTGCACATTAATAGTGCGGTCTGCTTCTCATCTTTCACTTGTGGTTACGTGATGAAACCCATGCTCTTTACCCATGCAGTTTATCTTCTGCCCCTACAGAAATGGAATCGTGCTGTATGCATATTTCTACAATCTTTCTATATTAACACACTGTGGGCAGCTTTATTCTTTCGGAAGACTTTCCAGGCTGTCCATCCTTTCAGTACCCCCTGAGGGCCTAACTAGTACCAGACACGGTGCCAGGTGTCATGTAATGTGGAACGAAACACGGTCCCTATTCTCAGATAGCTCAAGGCAGAGGAAAGTTCCATAAATCAGGAAATCATTTTCCTATTGCTGAGCATGTCCGAAGTGCCCACTTTTTCTCTGTTGGCAACAAGAATGATGACTGAGACTTATCGAACGTGTCCTAGAAGCCAGGCACAGTGAGAAGTATGTCGATTATTTCATTTAATCCTTGCAAACAGCCCATTGTTGTAGGTCTGTGATAGATGAGCAATGGAAGATAAGGGTTTAGTAATTTGCTTAAGATCATGCAGCTATTAAGGTTCCTAAGCCAGGCATCAGAGTTGAGTGCTTAGCTTCCTGGCCCAGACTGTTCTGCCCATGTACAGTGGTGGCTTAATTAAGGTGACACACACCTGTAACCCCAGCTACCCGGGAAGTTGAGGCAGAAAGATTGTGAGTTTGGGGCCAACTTGGGCAACTTAGCAACACCTATCTCGAAAACAAATCTGCAATAAGTGCATTAGCTTGAATACCTGTTTACGTTCATGGGACTATTTCTGAAGAATAACGTCTTAGAATTGGAATTTGTGTGCCAAAGTATATGCCAATATTTTTAAAGCATTTTAAGAGGAAGCTATGAAGAAGAATAAACTTGTGGCTTTTATAGGTAAATGGATGCAACTTGAGACCATACTCATAAGTGAAATAAATCAGACCCACATGAGTAAATATCATGTTGTCTTCCTTGTATAAGTAATTGAAAGGCTAAATAAGGTCCAATATGTACAATAGATATTGTGAAAGTGAAAGAGAAAGAAAGTCCTCAAAAGGAAAAAAAACAACTGGGATGGGGAAAGGAGAAAAGAAAGAAGGGAAAGAGTATACACACACACACACACACACGATAACTATACTACTAGTCTGTTCATCTAAAAGAACAGTTTGTGCTTTCACTGATCATTTTTATGCCTAGATCTTGTGATACAAACAACTACTTGGAGGATAACAATACACAATATATTAACCAGTGTTAATCTCCTATTACTTTGTTTTGAAATTATCATCGTTTTTATTCTTTTATCATTGTTAAAGTAAAAAATTTTAAGAGGAAAATGACAAGATCTACTCACACATCACTGAGAAGTCATTCCTATGACTGTTAGGATCACAGCCACCAGTCACATGACAAGTGCTTGAAATGTGGAGAGTCCAAATTGAGGTGTAATGCACAATACACATTGGATTTTGAAGAATTACTATGGGAAAGAAAGAAAAAGAAAGGAAGAAAGAGGAAAGAGGAAAGAAAGAAAGAAAGAAAGAGAAAGAAAGAAAGAGAAAGGAAGGAAGGAAGGAAGGAAGAAAGAAAGAAGAAGAGGGAGAGAAAAAAGAAAGACGTAATCAAGGCTAGTCTGGACTACAGGTTCTGGAATCTGTCGCAATAGAATTTTTAAGCATTAGGAGCAGGCACTGATACTCAAAAGCTTTCAGAAAATTCCAGTGTTGCGCCCAGTGTTGAAAACATGCGCCCAATGTTGAAAAATTAACATTGATAACTATGGCACTACATATCACCAGAGTTTTTAACACAACCCTCTATAAATAAATACGTATTTTAAAAGGATCATTCACATGAGAGCCAAGTCAGCTTCTGTTGCATCAGGAACTTCCTGAGTTCCTAAATTACACTTTTGTAATGAATATTGGAGAAACTAAATGTCCTTTTATTTCTCTTCAGAAAAGAAAAATGCCCTTTCTTAGAACTAGAATTTTTAATATTTGTTTCTGATGTATCATTTTGACCCAGACGATAACTAAAATATAGTACTGAGGAGTTTACATGGGGTGTAAGTAGGAAGCTGTGCAAAAAAACATCATATTACGTTCTTGTTGTTTTCCTAAAAATTCATTGAGCAACTGCATCGAGTGTGATTTCAGCTCCGTGAACTATTTGGAATCTATGGGCTACATTTACTGGGCCTGCCTTTTGCCCCTCTATGGGGTGACTAGGGGTTCTTTTGACAAGGCCTTTGTGTGACCATCGTGGAGCTGGACAAGATATGGGCAGCAAGGAGGCGCCAACCACACACCCTGCTCCGGATCGGAGAGTAAGGCAGGAGTCCCGAATTCCAGCTGGTGTGAAGAGTTATGAATGATTCATTCACACTGGTGCGAAGAATCAAAAGGAAGGCACCACACTGTCTTCAGAGGTAACTGAAATTGTTTAAACACTTGGGAACCAGAAAGACACATTTACAGGGACACTTTTCATTGAGGGGATGGTCCACACATCGCAGCATGATTAGCTTTCCCAGCCGATGACCACTAATCCCGAGTCACATCTCCAGAGCAGTGAAGGCCACCTGCTGCCACCTTCACGGCAAGCTTCGGGCTGCCATGAGCAGACCTGCTGTGTGCTACAGAGGGATAAAGCCAGGAAAACTGTTAGAAAAACTATATTCTCACTTCGAATGAGAGTGTGGAAAGGTCAATTGTCTAAGAGCTATAGCAGACTACACAGGCACCTCTCCTTAATGTAGAACAATTATTGAAATATTAGTTAAATTGAATCTGATTTCCATATACTGATATGTACAGAGTGGGCTATGGTATTTCTTTCTCTCTTCAATTGGCTTTAAGCAATGCAAATAAGGCTGGCTGAAGTATTGATATGTAATCTTGGGGGCCATTCTGACAGTCTCCTTTTTCCTCGCATAGTGCTCTCTGTAAAAGATCTGAACGCAGTGGGATGGCAGAGCCAGGCAGCTGCAATAATGTCATCTGGGTACAGCCTCAAAATAAAGAGGCTATGAGTCCCCAGGGCATGAAAGTTTATATATCAGAAACTGAAGCAATAGCCTCCAAAAATAACTCAATGGCTACCTTAATTGAATTATGTAGATTGATCCTTCTGTATGTCATTCTGCCTGCATATTTCAAAGATGCTTTTCTCCCCGTCTGGCCAGCCAGCTCAAGTTACTCACCATCCTCACTGCCACTCATCCCTGAGCCACCCGCTTCTTCACAAGATAATAAATTCTGGGAAAGGCCTAGGATCAAGGCCTTTGTCCCATATCCTCACTTGGATCTGACTTAGGACCCCTTGGCTGCCCTTAACTTTGAACATGTCTTGGTGTCTTTACTCTCGCCGTGGGTTGCATTAGAGGTGGTAGATTGGAATTAACTTGCCAGGATTCCAGTAATGGGATTACAAATATAACTTTCTGGATTGTAAGGAAGACTGGAGAAGGGGTTATAGTAATTAGATTACAATATTCAATATTGGGATTACAATAAGAGCTAGGTTTGATTTGAGGAAAGGGATTAAGGGATATTAAAGAAAAAATTACTAATGGCACTTGATAAAGATTAGTAAGCCAGATCTTATTCAAGGACACTATTGCAATAAGTACAGAAATCACTGCAACAGGGTCTTGGACATAACTGTGAACACAACACAGGCAAGTGGGAATTTATGGCCAAGAAGCAGAGTGGGACTCATACCTGTCACTAGAGACCTGCAGTGAAATTGTACAGGGCCTTCTGTTTTTTGTTTAATAACAGCTTTGTGGAGACATAATTTACATATCATACAATTTAACCATTTAACACATTCAGTTCAATATTGTTATATCTTATATCCTCCAAAGCCTTATGTACACATAGATGGGGCTTCTGGGAGTGACTGGGTCATTGGTTTAGTACAGTTCTGCATGTGGGTGATGCACGTATTGGAGAAGGAAGCATTACTGGGTGTGGGTAGCAGCAACCAATAGGTTTAGAGCCTGGATGGAATAAAAAGGGAAACAGAAGAAGACTTGCCGCTTCCTGACTGTCATGCTGTGGACTGTTTCTCCCCTGCCATGCCTTTATAGTGCCTCTCTGCCTTGGAACCAGCCAACTATGGACTGAACCTCCATAAATGTGAGCTAAAATAAGCCCTTCCTCCTAACTTGTGAATAGTTTGTTCCAGAGATGAGAAAGTAATTAATACAAGTTGCTTTTAGTATGGGAGCACATGGAGATATACAGCAGCCATAACAATTTTAGAACATTTTCATCACCTCAAAAGGAAACCCACATATACATTAGCAGTCACACTTCGGTTCTCTCCAAACCTTGCCCACAGCCATAGGTGACCACTGGTCTACCTCTTGCTCCCTGTGGATATGGACATTTCATGTAAGTTGGATCATACAATATGTGGTCCTTTGTTATGGGCTTTTTCACTTATGTAATTTCCCTTAGCACAAATGAAAGCACAGTGTTTCCTCAGCATAATTTTTACTCACACTGTAGTATGTATCCTTTCCTTTTATCATTCAGTGACATCCCAGAGTATAGACGTACCACATTTTGGTATTATTTTAGTGGTGGGTGGACATTTTGACTACTATGAACAACACTAGAGTGAATGTTTATCTCCAACCTTTGGTATGTACATACATATATTTTTTTCATTTCTCTTGAGTAGACAACTAGAAGTGGAATTGCTGGGTCACATAGTAATTCTGTGCTTAACTATTTGAATAGCTGCCAGACTTTTCCAAAGTACCACCTGTAACACTTGTCATTGACTGATAAGTAATTAATCAGAAGCTTTCTAGAGAGAGCTCTGGTCAGAGATTTTTCTCCTGAGTTTTGTTGGGCTGGATTCAGAAGAGAGGCTACTAACTATCAGGGCAAGACATAGCCCTCAGGGGGACTACTCAGAGTGAAATTGGACTTGGCTCCTGTGGGCAGGGCTGGATGCAGGGCTGCAGTTCATGGCTGGGCAGAGACTCACCGAATCTGTGAGTTACCTGAACATGAAATGGGTCTCCCACTACATGCCTGCAGCATACTCCCTGCCTATTGCAAGGTGCAGATATGCAATGGATAGCCCAAGAGATGGGTGGAGGCCAGGTTCTAGAATACAATGCCCAGTGTCTTAGTCACTTTCCCACCACTGGGACAAAACATCTGTGTCTGCAATTTAAAGGAAGAGAGTTTTATTTTTGGCTCATAATTTTAGTGGGTCCATTCAATAGTTAACTAGTTCCAAGGTAGAAACAGCATGGCAGAGGAGATAACCAAAGAAAGATGCTCAACCCATGGCAGCCAGGAAACAGAGAGAAAAAGGAAGGAGCTGGGGACAAGAATGCACCCTTCTCTTTTTATGCAATGGAGTACTACTCAACCATAAAGAAGGATAAACTAGAGACTTTTATAGGTAAATGAAAGCACCTGAAGACCATATTCATAAATGAATTAAATCAGGCTCACATGTGTAAACATTGCATTGTCTCTCAAGTGTGAGAAGCTGAAAGAGTAAACAAGATCCAAAATGTACAATAGATATTGTGAAATGAGAAGAAACTTCAAAAGCAAAGAGAACCTGGGATGGGAGAAAGAGAAAAGAAAAGAAAACATATATACACATGATAGTAAAGATACTTATACTACTAATTTCTCTCGAAAAGAAAGGCTTGTGCTAATATTGTTTGGAAAATTAATGCTGATATCTTGTATTCTGAGTAGCTAAGTTAAAGATAACAATACACAATGTATTAACCATTGTTACCCTCCTATTACCTGATTGTGAAATTTTCATTTCTCTTTTAAAAAAAAGAACGCACCCTTCCTATCAGTGGGGTAGGTCATACCCCACTGACCTACCTTCTACCAAGTTCCGTCCCCAAAAGCACATTCAGCTACTGAATACACCAATGGATGAACCGACTGACGTGCATGGTACCCTTGTGGTACAGCGACCTTACACATATGTTAGAATTTGAGGGGAGCATTTTAGACCTATATCACGACACTCAGCATGGAAGGATCTGGCATTTATTATGTGTCTTCTGTGTACCATAGGCCTGAGGTGTGATGCATTCATTTAACAGTCCCAAAAGACCAAGGCATGGGCACTGTGATCCTTACTGGGGTGACCCGGCTTTAGGGAGAATCTGGTGCAGTGTCTGTTCCAGTGTTTCTCTGCCCCTTTTCTTATTCTTTCTTTGTCCTCCTAGAAGGTTTTTTAGACATTTCCAACATGCCCTTCTATGCAATTTTAATACCACAGATGCACTATTTGTTTGTACATTGTGTGTGTGCATGAGTGCTTTCTACACAAAGAAGATATTATTTGCCCCCAGACAATGAGTTTTGGCCCCTGCCCTGTTGAGAGAGCTGCTCTCCTGCACAGAAGACTCTGGATGATGAGCAAGGCGAGAGGCCTGTTCTCACCAAGCTCAGGTCCAATGAGCTGACAAAATGAGTCACAAACCAGCAACAAATGCTGGGGACTTTCATGTAAACAGCAGGATGATTCTGCATGCAGCAAGGGGCAGCAGGAAATAGTGCAGGTGGATTCAGCGCACCCTTCCTCTCTCTTCTCATTTCTCCAAAGCCCTTGTGAAGAAAGAGTTCCGCCATTTGGAGTGACTCCCAAGAACCTCATTTAGCAGCACAGCAGGAAGTGCAGGTGGTGGGGAAGTCATGGAGGTAACTCCTGTGGGCGGAAGTCGGAGGCTGTAGGGGAGGGAGGATGTACATCTGGATAGAAGAACCTAACCCTCACCTAGTGGTGGAAAACCTATGACACATGTGTTATTGGTTTTGATTTTAAACAAAAGATATTAATGTCTGAGTTGTTTCTTCTGAACTAAAAATACAGAATTAAGGTATATGGATTGTGGACATTTCGAGATGAATAAATGAGTTTTGGGTTGGAGTACGTGCACTTGACTCTAAAAGGTTCCCCATTACTTCCCTAACCCTAAACACTGTCTTAAACCTTGCTCTATTCTACGTTCTTAGCTCAGCCATAGTACTAACATTAAACCTAAAATTAAATTCATTAGCACTAATGTTAACATCAGCCATAACCCTAGCTCTAGACCAATCCCTTAAAGAAGCACTAACACTAACACTAGCCCCTGCCTTGTCTCTGCACCTGAGCCTAACCCTAAAATCATCACTAACCCTAACATTAACTGTAACATTACCAATTAGCTTTAATTCACCACTGATCCTAACCCTAAGACTACATCTAGTCCTAGTCATGAATATATCATTAAATTGGACTCTAATCCTATCCTAAATGCAATCTTCCTTTAAAACAGCAGAACAAAGACATTATAGCAGTTGGAATTCTAATCTGCAGGCCATACAAAGAGCTACTCTACACTAATCCTAAAGGTGAATTTAACACGACCTCCTAGACAAAGATTTAGCTCAAATCCTAACCTAAACCCTAAACTTAAACCTGAACCTAGGCCTAGCCCTATTGTAACCCTAACCATAAATTTAAGCATAGCCCTAGTCTTAGCTGTAACCCTAGCCCTAGCTCTAACCCCAATCCAACCATAACAACAACCTTCATTTAAACAGCAGAATAAATTTCTAATACCAATTAGACTTCTGATGTAGAGTTCGTGCTAGTGAGACATTCCAAACTCCATTGCCTCCTGCTTTTCAGCAGAGCTTTAATAGCCATTTTGGGGCCAGTCTATTATTCACTAGAGGCCAGATATACATGCACTCTAGAAATCTGTACTGCAGATAGGTAGACATCCCAGAGAGGACACTGAAATTCCAATCCTTGTATCTAGTCTATTCCAAAACACTGAAAGGTCTGGCTGTTTGCAGTTACAAACTGCACATTAGGAACCATTGTGTTATTCACTCCTGAACATGGAAGACCGCCAGTGAAACCCAAGTCAGCAACGTTCACTTAAAACAGCAAAACAAACCTGTGATTTCAGTTAGTCTTCTCATCCAGAGTTGACGCTAGTGAGACATTCAGAATTCTGTCACCTTCTGCTTTCCAGCAGAGTGGCATTGAAGCCATATTGTTATTCACTATATGGGCCTGATACACATAGACCCTGAGAATCAGTATTTTAGGCAGGCAGACTTTCCAAAGAACACAGCTCGACTCCAGTTCCAGTATTTCATCTGTACCCAAACACTAAGAGCTCTTGCTGTTTGCAGCTACAGATTGCACTTGATGTACTCTCTACTCATTCATTTCTTTTCTTTTTTTTTTTTTTTTTTTTTTTTTTGTGGTATGAGGGATCGAACTCATGACCTCATGCTTGCCAGGCAGGCGGTTATGCCACTGAGTTAAATCCCCAGCCCCTACCCATTCATTTCTATGCGTGTAAGCATGCCAAGGAACGTCTTAACCTGTAACCTTCATTTCAAAGAGCAGAGCCACCAGGCTGGGCAGCGCTGAAGGACATGCCCTTTAAACTCCAGTTGATTTTACAGCAACATTGGTGAGCTCCCTTAGTATTTCCTAAAAAGAATGCTGTGTCCACCCGGCTGTGATGTGGCCTTCATCCAGCATACACTGGCAGAACAGGACCTGATGGGGGCTATCTCCATTGGCCTCTGAATGTATCTTTGGGCATCTCGGAGGCAGAAATTGCCTTCACCATCTGTAAGCAAAACTTCAAGACCTTCCTACCATCTGAAGTGAAATAGCATGCTGGATTTAGGGAGCAGGATTTCCATGGTGTTTTTCTTCTCTTCCTGCTTTTTAATCACATGCAACTGTGTTTTTCTGTGTTTTAATTGTACTTCATATCTGGTCACCAAAAAAGCCAAGGATGACTAGAAGACAGGAACTGTCAGCCCCAGCTCTGGCAGTGGTTGTATTAATCACATCTATGTAATAATAGGACCTTCATAAAGACCCCAAACAATAGAGATTGGAGAGTTTCTGAGTTGGTGTGTTAGTGAGCTTTCTGTTTCTATGACAAAATACCAGATATTGATCAACTTATAAGGAGGAAAGTTTCATTTTGACTCATGGTTTCAAAGGATTACAGTCTGGATGGTGGGCTCTCTTGCTTTGGGACCTATGATGATACAGAACACTGTGGTGGAAGGATATGGCAGACTAAGGGGTCAGAGGAGGGGTCAGAGTGTCAGTCTTCTCTTCATGGGCACAATTCCAGGGACCTTACTTACTTTCGATATGCCCTGCCTCTTAAAGGGTCCGCCACCTCCCAATAACCTTATGAGCTGGTGATCAAGACTTTGAGGATATTAAGATGCAAACCACAACTGACAGCACAGCGAGGGTCTGGGAGCATAGAAGCTCCATACAACTCTCCTCTCTGCAACTTTTTTGTTCGTAAGTTTTATCCTTTAAAATAAACTGGTGACAGCAAATAAAGTGCTTGCCTGGAGCTATAAGTATAATAAATGGGTAATAGGGAAATATTTTTCTGCATCTTGTTTTGACAAATTATCAAACCAGATAAGAGGGCCCTGGAACCCTTGATTACAGTTGGTGGGCACAGGTGACATCCTGGAACTCTTCACTGGTCCTGCAGTGGGGGTAATCTTGTGGGACTGAACCCTGAAACTTTGGGGCCTGCATGGACTCTGATAATAGCATCAGAATGGAATTGAATTGTAGGACACCCTGCTGGCATCAGAAAAGTTAGAAAACTGGGTGCTGCTGTGACAAACTCCATGCATTTGTATCAGGATGACTGTGAGTGAAAACTGCTCTCAGAGCTTTGCCCAGCATCCATCAACCCAGCTTTATCTTGCGATAGACGTGATGGTCTGGGGGAGGGGCAAGTTCTCATCCCCACCTTCCAGGTGTGCAACCCTAGGCCAATCAGAGTGAAGCAGTTACCACATCACCAGCTGAGTGCCCTAGCTGTGATTTCAGCTCCAGACTGACTCTGCAGCATGCACTAATTTAAAAAAATGATCCGTGGAAGTGACTTCTATGTTTTACATAGGTAATCTCCACACCTTTTACAAGTGTCATTAGGCGCAGGAAGGTAAACCGGAGATATTCCATGCTGATTGAGACCCAGTCATGCACTAAGTATACTGTTTTGCACCTTTTAAATTTTTTTTTGCCTGTATAATTTGTCTTGGGCAACGTTCCTTCTTATCTCCTTTCTTACCCTAATAATTTATTGAGATAAAATTTACTTACAATAAGCCAACCACTTGCAAATGAATAGTTCCATGGCACATAGTCATTCACAATATTGCACACCCACAGGCTCCATCCAGTTCCAAAATATTCCCATCATTTCAAAGTACAGTCCACACCCATTAATCAGTTTCTCCCTTTCTCTCCCTCTCCCAGCCCCTGGCCATCATGATGGATTTGTGAATATTTCATATAAATGATTCCACATAATATTTGTCCTTTTACTTATGTATGTGTGTCCACCCATGTTGTAGCCTAGGTCAGTACTTTATTTTTATGGCAGACTGATATTCTTGTGTGTGTATGCTACAGTTTGGTTACCTATTTATCTGTAGGGCTATGAGCTGTTTCTACCTTTTGATTCTTGTGCGTAGAGCCGCCATAGTCGCATTGCACTGTACCTGTACTCATGAGAGCACCTATTTTCAGTCCAGGGAACTGTTAGGCCATATGGTGATTGCACATTTAACTTCTGAGGGATTGCCAAAGTGCTTTCCACCGTGACGGAACCCTTTACAGTCCCACCTATGGGGTTCAAGGCTTCCCGGGTCTCCACATCCTCCCCCACATCTGTTATGAGTGTGAACACTTCTGAATGATGTCAAGTGGCATCTCATTGTGGTTTTGGTTGGCATTTTCCCTCCTTAACGCCATCGAGCATCTCTTCTCCATGAAGTTGATGACGAGCTGTTGGCCATTTGTTTATCCTCTCGGGAGAACGGTGTCTCAGTCCTTTGCCCATTTTTAATGGGCCTCTTTCTCTTTGTATTGTTGGTTTGTAGGTGCTTTTTGCCTGTTCTGGCTACTAGGCCCTCATCACATTTCAGCCTCCCTGTCTTCCTGCCTCTGCTCCAATGTCACCTTATGAGAAAAGCTTCTCCGATGGCCTCAGCACAAGAGCAGCTCACCTCTGTCTCGGGCCACTCTCCTGTATTGTTTCCATAGCACTGGTCACCACCTGGAGCCTCATCCATCTCTCCACAGTGTGGGTTTGTGTGTGCAGGGAGGGTGGCGCGGACAGTTTGCGGGTCTCTTTCTACCCCACAGAATGTAAACTATAAAAACAGGGGCTTTGCTGTTTTGTTCATCTCTACTGCAGCATCTAGACCAGAATCTAGCACACACAATCCCCTCATAAATATTGGTAGCATGAATAAATGAAGAGAAAATACGTGAAAACAATTCCTTGAGGTTTTGTGAAACATGAATCCTACACTCAAACCTAATTTCTCTATTCATTTAACTTTTATTTTTTTCACACTGGCACTTGAACCTAGGGCCTTCACACTGAGCGACAACTCCAGTCCCTTTATTTATTGATTGATTTAATCAGGCTCTCCCTAAATTGCTAAATTTCCAAGCTGGGTTTAAAATTTTAATCCACCTGCCTCAGCCTCCCAGAGTGCTGAGATTACACTTAAATTACAGGAGACATTCGGTTCCATTTGAACCCTTGCCTCACCAGCTTACCCTAGGGTGTATCCAGCCATCAGCTCACATTGGCTCCCTCCCCGTCTACCCTTTGCACACTTGGGTCTGACCTGCTTATTCTAACCTGTGCAGGAGCCATTGTCGAACCAGTCTCCAGTCTCCTGGCTTTTTGTCATCTCCTTGTTTCTGACCTCACCTTCCCTAGGATGTGATGCTCACCACGGTTTTTCAGCTCTGCCTTTTGCATACCAATCCTGTTCTGCAAACTTTGCTCTCAGGGTTTCTTCCCATTTTATCTATGGTCACAATCTCTTGTTATTTGGGTTGGGGTGATAACAGCAATACTATCTATATCTTTTCACCTTAGGTGAGGCTTATAATCTCTTCAACAGTTAAGAATAGAACCAGACACTGTAGCACATGGTTGTAACCCCAGCACTTGGAAGACTGAGGCAGGAGGATGTCAAGTTTGAGGCCAGCCTGGGCTACTTAGTGAGAGGAGAGAGAGAGAGAGAGAGAGAGAGAGAGAGAGAGAGAGAGAGAGAGAAAATCATCATCTGGGAAACTGGCTCTGCCCAGTCTAGGGTCCCATCCAAAAGCCTACCTAATACCCATTACCCCCTTGAGTCTAATGCTAGCTGAAATCTGAGGACCCCTAGCCCAGAACAAGATGGATGCTGAGAGTGTCATTCAGCTGCAGGACCAGTGGGTGAATGTCAAAGCAACCCAGCCAAACAAACAAAGGGTGTCACTTTGCAAAGATAGGATGCACATGGACCCACAGCTGGGATCTGCCTCAGATCTGGAAGGAATAGATAGAGTGTGACCTCTGTGGGGGTCACTTGTTAGTAACAAAAGAGGTGAGACTCTTATCGGCAGAATTGTTCCAGTGCCACAATCCTGCCCAGGGTGTACCGAGTGATCGTGAGGCAATATAGTAACATTGACCAGAAACTACCCAAGATGAAACCAAATCTGTGATGTGAGACCCATTCATTCCTCTCAGTGAGTACTGACCCACTTTCTCTAAAAGTTAACATGTAGATCTTCTTGTCAAAAGTTAAAAGGCCTTCTGCGAGGCTGGAGGAAATGGTCTTGTCAAATTGCAACTTTAAACGTATGACTTGAGACACAATGCAGGCGTTCCCAGGAGACCTACAAGAAGCCAGATGATTAAAACAAAGACATTCTTGAGATAACTACGTTTGCAGCCTGAAACCATTTTCCCACATCTTCCAACCCTTATGAAATGCCCGATCTGACGGAACTATTCCTGTCCTGGAGCTCATGTACTGTCCTTCTTGACCGTGAACCCTGACCTAAATAAATGTACATTTAGTTTTATTTTCACCTGGGTACATTCTTTCACCACCCATGTCCCTGGCCCTCCACACACTGTCTTGCAGGGTAATAGAGATACAGGAATGAAAATGAAAAGATGGGCTAGGGACATAGAGGCTTCGTCTGTAAAAAGCCCTGACTCTTCATTTTGTTCTGCAGAGACCCAGTGAGTAACTAAAAGCAGGATAAAGCCAGACCTGGTGGCACATACTTATAATCCCAGCACTTGGGAGGCTGAGGCAGGAGGATTGTTGTGAGTTCGAGGCCTGCCTGAACTGCATAGTGAGACCCTATCTCAAAAAGATGAAAAAAAAAAAGCAGGATAAAATCTTGGTGTCATTTTGCATCTGTCTCCTTTACTTTGGGTCAGATTCCTACTCGGCTCTGCATGTAATGGTATTAGTCATTTAAGGAGTACTTGTCTAAAAACTGGTAATGCAAGGTTGATTAGTCCTAAATGCACCCAACCTCTCTTGTCCCCTCTCAAGACCAAAGGTGCCAAGATAAAATAAACAAGATATCTTCAAGATTCCAGCAAAAAGCAAGGCTTGTGGGCAGATCACATCATGGTGGGGCTGCCTCCTAAGGAGAAGCAATCATCTCCCCATAAGAACCACATTGTCCACTCAAGGGACAATGACCTGAGGGGCAGGACCTCTGGAACCAGACCTAAGATAAAGATCAACCAGACCAGTTTTACCAAGATTCTCAACTATGCCCACCTATTGCTTTCCACAATTCTTCCTCTACATAGTCCTAGGACCCTTGTCAGGAGTCCAAAGACAGGATTCAGGACAATTGTCCTCTGTTTTTCAGTACAGCTAATAAAGCTCCTCCCCCAGCTTCAAAACTGCTTGTCTCTTCTATTGGTTTTTTGGGATAGGTGACCAAAACCCTCCTCTAACCAGGGCTTTCACCCTAAAACTCCAGTGACAAAGACGCAGTTTGGGCAATCTCTTTCCAAACTGCTCTCATCATAGGAAGTGTTCCTTGTGTTCACTGTAGGGTTGGGATGAATCCCTTCATTTGAAGTTTACTCACTTTTCCTTGGAGAACCAGTGCCAATCCTAAAGCAGGAGAGGACTGGAGATCCTGCAATCCTGAGACAAGAAAAGCAGTCTAAAATGAGAGCGTCCCAGCAACAGACCTAGGAGTGGACGGGAGCGTGTTCTGGGTACAGAACTTGTTTATTAGGTGAACTTGTGACCCAGCCGTCCTGGCAGCTCTGTGCGGGAGGCAGATAAAATGTTTGCCTGAACAAACAGAGCTGTCTGCAGCAGACGCTCTGTGGCCCTTTGTGGTCTCAGCACTTTTGTGGGGGTCACTGCCTCAGCCTGCCTCCCTTAGAGCCCTGGCTGAACATACACAAAGGGGCTCTGTTCCCTGCCCACTTGGCAAAGCTCTGTTGGCCCAGCCTGGTAATAATGTCAACGACGATAACACATAATAGCCACCACTGCCTGGTGCTTACTGCATGCCAGGCGCTTTACTTGAAGGAACTATTTCTCCTAAGACTTACAAGGGTCCCATGAGATAGGTACAGTTCCCGGCCTCCTCTATAGGGGAGGAAAAATGGAGCTCAGAGAAGTGGAGAAATGTGTCCAAGTCCTCAGCAGAGTAAGGAACAAAGAGCTGGCATTACCCCCGAGCTCCCAGTTTTACAGTTAGATTGCAGCATCTTCCAATAAGGACTTTTTTAAAAAGACAGGCTTTTGTTACTCTTTGAGCAAAGGAGCAACTATATAAAAATGAGAAGTTTCAAGAGGCACGCTCTCTTATCCAGGTTATAAATCTAGAAGGCAGCCAACACAGTTCTGTCTCCACCCTGTGAGTCACTCCCCCTGGCTTCTTTATCTGACATACCTGGCATCAGACAAAGCCCCTTTCCTGAGAACAGGCCCCTCTCAGCTGTGGAGCTAACTGAGGTCGCCGCAGTTAAACATCTGGATTCTCTGGCTCTGATCATAAGCGAACGACTTGTTATCTCCTCCCCATTTTTTTTAAACTTTGGATGTAATATATGCACATTCAATTCAGTCTTTCAGATATCAGCTCTGACAGATATGCATCAGTATCACATACCTCCCACCACGATCGAGGCAGAGAATCCTCCAAGTGTTCTGGCTCCTTTAACTGGCAACTTCTCCCCATCCCAACCTCTGGCAACCAATGGTCTGTCTGCAGTCCTAATAGTGTTCCATTTAGAACATTACATAAATGAAATGAGTGCAGAGCCCTTGAAAGCTAGCATCCTCTCGATGCACCCACTATGCGTCTGAGATGCATCAGTATAGTTGTGTAGCCTGGCAGCTCCTTCCTTGTTAGCACTGGCCAGCAGGAGTCTTCTGTAGTAACATCCAACATGAGCTGCACTGCACAGAAACACCTGGCAGGCTGTATGAGCAGCACCTGTTAGGGCTTGGCTCACTGTTTCCAGGAGGGCACAAACTGAAAGCCAGGACAGACTCTTAGGTGCTCAAACGCATGCCCCAGAGATGGCACAGATGATCTGAGTAATGGCGTGAGAGAACTTACTTCAGTGATAATGGGAGCGAAAACTGAAACCATAACATGAAATGACATGCTAAACCTTTAATTGAAATGACATGCTAAAACTTTAAAGAAGAAAAATAAAAAAGGAACAGCAGCTTCAAGAAAAGAAAAGCTGGGGCTGGGGATTTAGTTCAGTGGCATAAGTGCCTGCCTGACAACCATGAGGTCATGAGTTCAATCCCCAGTACCAGAAAAAAAAAAAAAAAGCTGAAGGGGGCACCCCTCTGACAAAGAAAATTGGACTTGTTGACAAAAGAGAAAGACTGACCCTTAGAGGTGTCAGGGTGGGCTAGGTCTGGTAGTTTCCCACTGGGTAGTGAGCGTAGCATTGTTTTGAGAGATTTCCCTGTGTTTCAGGGACTCTCCTCCCTGTATAGGATATGGATTAGTGGTCATCTCACCCTTGCAGATGCCATGGTATCTCCTGCTGTCCTAGCACACCTGGTCCTTGCAATAAGAGGAGGCAGATCAGGGGAGGGATCCACGTTGTTCCAAAGGTCAGAAAGGAGGCTGAAGGAAAGAAGAAGAGCTTTGTGCTGAGACCCGGTGAGATCAGAATCCTTACCAGGATGTTTCCTGGTGGCCTGCAGAGCCAGATCTCAGCATGAAGATGCCCCGTCTCCCACCTACTGCATCGGCATCTCAAAGTGCAGCACGCAGGCCTCTGTATTTTTCAGCAAACTCCTGTAAGGGTAATTTGACTATGCAGCCAACATCAAAAACTGCTCCAGAGGGCTGGGTTTGTGGCTCAGTGGTAGAATTCACAGGGCCCTGGGCTTAATCTCTAGTAATCTACAAGGGACGATCTCCTCCCAGAACCAGCCAGCCAAACAAACAAACAAACAAACAAAAAACCATGCCCCAAAGAAGAAATAAACGTATCATTCTGTTCCCAAGCAGTGGACAGAATTGGGCAGAAACACATTTCTAGATATTCTTCACCCACCGTTTCCTAATTAACATAAATCTTCACTTTTCCTCTTTGTGGTTTCTGTTTCACCAAAATTCTCTTGCTCCTTATCCATCCTCCAATTCGAGCAACAAAAGAACACAACACAGAGCGCATGGATTCACCTGCTAAATAAAAAACCAAGAGAGCACGACTTGCTGCTCGGCCCTCTCGTGCTGCTCTGTAAGGGAGATGGCCAGGAGTAAGGTCCTCTGGGTGTCTTTTGCACCCACCCATGGAAAGTTGGCAAATTCCTTGTGTGTTTTGGATATTCAGTGCCTGTTAGTCATGGAAACCCTGAGTCCATGTGGCTACTCTTTCCAAAGGCAGATGGAGTTTCCATTCAGAAAACTCTTGGCACGAATTTCTTCAGAACAATAGCAAGCTACAAACAGAACCGGGGAAGGCTCTGTGAAGCCAGTGGCTGGCACAGAGGGTCAAGGCTTGGCTGACAAAGGGGAGGTGTCCCTAGTGATCTGTCTCTGCTCAGCAGGAGCAGGTGGATTGTCTGTGTCCTACAGCTCGCAATGGAGCTAATGTCTTCTAACAGCCCTTCCTTGGAGAGAATTGCTTTACTAAAATATAGAGGTTCATCCTCCTGATATCTGCAAGAACCACCAGTGTGTAAGTGTTAGGCATGTAGTTAGACGTTAGCAGGCTGAGAGACACAGTGAGGTCCAGAATAGCATGCTTTGCTGGTCATAGCTAAGTAAAGAAACAAAGATTTCAGAGTATATTTATAAAGCATGTGTTAGGTCTCAGACCCTCTCTGTCTAGAACAAGGTATATAGCATTCCTGGTGGCTGTAACTTTAGATCCAGTGATGTCAGAAACCAAAATGGTCTGCAAAAACTCTCCAGCTTTGGGCTGGGACCTGGTTTAGGATAAGAACCTATCTTTTACAAAATTTGTTTTGTAAGTTTCTTACATGCTTAAGGCCCCTGAGGAAACAAAAGGCATTTGGAAAAGACTGAAAGTTATTTTCCCATCTCAAAGTAACTTCTAAGCCAAAAATCAAGGTGTCATAATTACCCTAGTTCCCTGAACCCAGGAGTAACTTTGGGATGCAAAAAAAGGAATCCAAATTTGCACGTTGTGCAGATGCTATCATGGCACATTTGCTTTCTTACTTGAAAGCACAACTCTATATATCTACATTACGATGCAGCCTAACTATACTTCTGGGCAACAGTCTGTTTCTTGACTGAAATCTTTTGCCAAGGGCACAAAAGGACTGAGCCATCTTTCCAGTGCCATACAGGCAATTTGATAGTAACAGAAAGCCACCAAACTCAGCCCATGCAAAAAGGAAAGTGCAGTTGACTCTCCATATCTGTGATTCTATATAAGTGAATTTAACCACCCATGGAACAAAATTTGCATCCATTCTGAACACATACACTTTTTTCCTTGTCATTATTCTTTAAACAGTGCAGCATAACAACAATTTCCATAGCATTTCCCTTACAGTAAGTATTAGCAGTAATACAGAGATGATTTAATGTTTTCAAGGGGGGCGGCTATGGGTATAGCTCAGTGGTAGCTCATGTGCTTAGTCTGTATGATACTCACATACAGACTACAAAAGAAAAGAAAAGAAACAGTGCCACAAAAGAAAAGAAAAGAAAAGAAACAGAAGGAAAAAGCATATTGAATGATGTGCATGGGATATATGCAAATACTATGCCACTTTATACATATAAGATTTGGTATCTATAAGGTTCCTGGACCTAATTCCCCAAGGACACAGAGGGATGATTTAGATAAGAAGATGCCAGGCTACATCTGGCCTAGATCCCCAGTCTTCCAAATGAGTGTATGGCAAAGGCTTCAAATAAATGAGATAAGTGGTATGATTTTTAGGGCTCTTGGAGGATCAAAACCCTCTGCAGAGTTCAAGGATCCTGGTGGTCAAGACAGGGGATGTCTCCAGGTAGCCCACATTTATTTAGGGGGTTAGAGTAGAAAACACAGGAAGTTGAACAGCCCTTGGTAGTGATTCAAGGACTTTGCCATTAAAAATTTGTCTAATTTAGAACTATCTTAGGAGAAGATCTCCATGTTTCACTTCACTACAGGAAGATTCTTGAACTGTGTTCCAAGTTATATTCAGGTTAGTCCATTTCAAACGGAAAGAGAAGAAAAAAAACCCAGAAGAAGATGTGTGATAAACCCTCCCCTTCTGTAACCAATGACAATGATTAACATTTAAAAAATCAGTGAATAATAGTCATGCACCCATGGTTTCCATGCGTTCCAGATATCTGAGGTTTCCTGGAGGGAGCACTGTTCTGTCTTCGGGGAAGGTCAAAATCCTCACGTAAGTACATCTACTGGACAGAACCATCGCTCAGCTCCAACTGCCACCTCACTCACAGCGGCAAGGCAGCTCCCCATTCTGGCAGACAGAGGGGACCTCCTGCAGAGAACATGCTGCCCTGTACTTCACAGCAACCGAGGCCACTGTTGGTCCCGGAGGTTAGCATCCCCATCAAGAAAGGAGCTAAGGGTGAGAAAGGCCATTGTGAAGTGTCTAAGGGGCCCACATTCTGTGTCTGAAGCAGAATAAGTAATGGAATTGTTATATATTACATCACATTTACATTACAGACCTGCTACCTCAAACACAGACCTTAGCTCTACTTACTAGTCTATTTGTGATGGAAAATGTCAGTGACTAGTGTAATATTTGCAGCCCAGTACTATGGACAGCAAGCTTTTCCTTCATGTATTTGTGAAGGTACACAGTAAACAGATCTATATAATAATAATAATAATAAGAAGAAGAAGAAGAAGAAGAAGAATGGAGCTAAGAAGAGCCTTTGTGGCTACAAGAAGGCTTTTTGGTGGTGTGTGTGTGCATACATGCACGTGTGTGCCTGTGTGATTTGTTTTGTTTGTTGGAAGGAGGTTGCATTTTTTTTCTTTTACTAATTTATTCACAAAGTATTTCAAATATACTGAAAATAAAAACAGACATAACCTAGGTGTATCTTTACTGTAATTAATCAATGATGATGATTAAACAGATATGAATATTTGGACATTTTTGCTCAGAGTTCCTCCATATGGATACATTCTTTTTCTTTACAAGGTCACAACTATAAGTATCCCTTGTGTGTTTCCCCATCTCCCACACAGAGGCTGCCTAGACAAGTCTATTTTTACTGTATGTGTAGCATCCATAAATAATATGTGATTGTTTTGTGTCTTAACTATGCACAAATGGAATTCCTTACATCTCATTTTGAAAACTGCCTTTTCTATTCCACATTATGTGTTTTAGATTTACTGATGTTGTGGTCTGCAGGTACGGTTCATTACTTTTACTGCCACATGGTATTGTGTTGTTCATAGGAACCTCATCTTATGCATTCTTCTGCTGAGAAACACTGTACAGTTTTCACATTTTTGCCACTGCAAATACTGCTTCAGTGGACATCTTTATACAAGTCTTTTCAGGTGCACAGTTGGGTGTTTTGGAAGGGTGGATGGCTAGTTGTCACATTGCTGTGTGGCCACTAACTTTCTAGGCAATTTCCAGCAAGTGCAAGAACTCTGCTATCACTTCCTCAACCACGAAACGGGACTGTGGTTTATGACTTGCTAAGTCCTTCACTGAGAAAATGGCCATTAGAATTTTTATAATAATTCTGCAAAGTGGCTGGGGATATAGCTCAGTGGCACAGTGCCTGCCTAGCAAGCGTGAGGTCCTAAGTTTGATTCCCAGTACAAAAAAAATAATAATTCAGCACAGTGCCTCTAATACCCTAAAAGAAAAAACAAACAAACAAAACAAGAATGTGCTTAGTGGATCCAGAGCTAAAGGAGTGATCTAATTGAAACTGTGAGATTTGAGAATGTTTCTTAGAGATGATGATGGCTCTGACCGCTTCCTGCTCTGCTCCCCTGAGCCCCTCAGCTCTCAGTGGTCGTCTGGACTGGAACCTTTCCCGTCTCATCCTGGCCCAAGCTCTTTGGAACCATCTCTGTAGCTGGCTTAGTGCCTTTCCTGACAGCCTGGGAGCATCTCCGGCTGGTGGTAGGTCTAGTAAGGGCTGGGCAGGGAAGGCACTTAATTCTGAGGCTTATAGATTTTATTTTCCTTCCCTATTTTTTTCCTTCCTAACTTCCTTTCCTCCCTTCCTCCTTCCTTCCCTCCCTCAAGGTAATTCTGTTTTACCGGCTCCATTTGGGAGTACATAATTTAGATTCTGTGTGAGGATGCACGCAGCCCTTCAGCTGACACTGGGGCTCACCAGTGCCTCAGTAAGTCCAGCCAGGACCTCACAACAAAACACTTATCTGTGGCAGAGGGAGGCTCAACTGGGGAAATGCCAGTTCTTTTCAGCCAGCAATGTGGGGAGCAGAGGAGCACACTGCACTCCATATGTCTGTGCTGCCGCAGGCCCGAGCCTGGCCTGAGTGAGTTCACCCCAGCTGTAGCTCAGCTGTCATGCATGTGCCGTGGGATGAGGCTGTCCTGGGGGACTCAGCCCCAGGTCACATGCAAGAGCTCGGGAGCCCAAGAAAGCTAACAAGTGGCCAGGCCAAGACTGACAAACACCCAAGGGGTAGAGTTGGTTGGTCCAGGGGTGGGGGGCTTTCCTTGGATGCAGAAGGTCCCTGCTGTTGATATAGAGGAAAGAAACTCCCAACCTACTGGATGTCTGGTATGAGTACGTGTTCTCGAAAATAGAAGAATGAATTTTAGGAACAATGGAGGTTAAGAGCAGAATATATTTATTGAGAGAAAGAAAGCTTCTGTGTGAGAGAAAGAGAGAGAGGCACAGAAGGGACACCAAGTGGGTCACCAAAGACTGTCTTGTTCAGGGACTTTTATAGAATAAAACCACAAAGTGAGGCAGGTCTAAGGTGGGGAAAACATGGGAACTCACAAGGTGGGCGTGAGGTGGGACAGGACTATGGTTAACCAATAAGATTAATTGCTCAGGTAAAATTGATTAAATAGGGGACAAACAGGGAAGCAAGTCCCATAGCAAGTGGGCATGCTGAAAGACCAGTGACTCTTCCTGTACAGGGTTGGGTTGGTGACTCCTGGCTTCATTAGGGTGATAGAGACCTATTTAGAATATAAATCCCTGATGTTTATCCTTAGGATGAGAGCATATTTGTTTGATCTTTTATCTTGAGGTCTGTC
Organism: Dolichotis patagonum; assembly: GCA_004027295.1. NCBI lineage: Eukaryota > Metazoa > Chordata > Mammalia > Rodentia > Caviidae > Dolichotis > Dolichotis patagonum. The sequence continues at coordinate 110,702 of PVJX010002236.1, read as the reverse complement.
TCTCCCATAGTTATAAGGTACCTGGTCTTCTGCACTGGCTCCTTGGAGGCCCAGCCCTGTCTGACTGCCTATAATATTTCTGCTACCTCAGCTGCCTGTAACACTGTGAGGCCTAAAAGTCGAAGAGGGCGACTGAGAGCTGCGTCTCAGTAACAAGCAGGTTAGGAGAATTCTGCAAAGGCAGCGGTGGGAAGAGTAAAGCCTGGGAGTACTGGCTTTAGCAGCCGCTGGACTGCTGGCTGAGTTTCTCTGAGTCTCCCTGTGAGGTGGGTGACTTCTCTCATACAGTGTGGCAAGCACAGTGCCTGAGGCCAAGAAGGCTCCAGATATGCTGTCTCCCCAGTGGACCCTCCACTGTGGACTCAGGTGTATGGATTCAGCAAAGTGGCCATGGTCGCCAAAGAGGCTTGCTCCATGGTCATCTCTGGACGTCACTCATCTCATACTCCTGTTATAGACAGCTAAGTTAAGCAGAGATATTATCGGCAGTCAGAGAGGGGTAGGCACTCAAAGAAGCCAGTGCAGAGGACCAAATACATTGCAACCGTGGAAGGGGGAGACACAAGGGCCAGAGTTCAGGACAGATGATGAGAACAAAGCACCCATATACTTCCCCTAAGGTCACACAATAGGTATTGATCACCTTGGGAAAGCCAGAAAGAGGCACTGACCCATCCCCTCCAGGAGAAGCCCCTGGTCTGTTTCATGGTCACTTGCTATGTGACTGGCTTCCCCATTTGGCCCAGATTTAATCGCTCCACTTCATGCCTATCTTGTGAGTTCCCATTTTCCCCACCTTGGACCTGCCTCACCTTGTGGTTTTGCTCTATAAACATTCCTAAAAGGCTGAGTCCTCAGCAACCCACTCAGGACTCCTTCTGTCCCTCTCTGGCAGCTTGCTTACTCCAGCAAATATATTCTGCTCTGAGCCTCTGTTGTTCCTAAAATTCATTCTTCGATTTTAGAGAACAAGACCTCGTACTGGAAATCTAATAATAGGTTGGGTGTTTCTTTCCCCTATGGCACTTCCAAGCCCTCAGACACCTTCTAGCTGGCAAAGTAGGGAAGTGACAGTTGACAGTGATGGCTGTGGTGTCACATTCCCCAGCTCAAACACCAGTTTAACCACTTGCTAGATGTGGGAGATTAGGAAAGTTCCTTTGTAAGGTGGGAATCAAAGTAGCAACACCAGGCTCAGAGGGCTGAGAATTCCACGAGTTGATTCCTGGGCTTGGCACATAGTGAGCGTTCAATAGCAGATAGTCAGGGGTGCAATAATGATTGGTCCATTCACTTCTCAGGGGCCAAGTGTGTGTGGCTGAGGTCCTGGTGACACAAAAGTGAGTGAGGCAGTCCCTGTCCCAAGGATGGAAACAGCCGGTGAGCAGATGGGCTACAGCAAGTCCTCCTCTGATGAGGAGAGGCGGGGTGGAGTCAGCGAGAACAAGGGAGGAGCAGGACTGTCCAGACAGAAAGAATAACCAGGAAGTAGGGGGAGGTTTGAAAAAACATTCATTTATGTAAGAAATACATCCTACATCACCCATCCTAGGCACTGGGAAGACACTGCTGTGAATAGGACGTCGATCCACCCTCGTCAGGAAAGGTGACACATCACGGGTCCCACCTTCCTTTTTTTTTTTTGGGTACCTGAATTCGAACTCAAGACCTTGCGCCTGCCACTGAGCTATATCCCAGGCCCATGTCCCACCTTTATTGTGTGCAGAGCGCACTTTGCACTTATTTTTCACCAGGGCAAGCAGATCTGTCTGACCTCCGGGCGGAGGGGGGGTGGATTAAGGGGCAGAGCTGGCTCCAGGTGTCCGGTCTTTCCCACCCCACCCCACCCCACCCCACCCCACACACTCTGCCAAGCCGCCCTCTAGGAGCTTGCGGTCACTCTGGTGCTCCATCGGGGAGCTGTAAGCGGGTATCCCGGCTGGGGACAGGCGGCCACTGCGCTGACAGACCAAAGCCGGCCTGGGACGGCTGTGGGGGCTGGGGGTTCACCGCGCAGCACTGCGCGCTGGGAGGAGGCTGGCTTGGAGGCGACGAGGTGCGACTCACAGACTGTCGCGAGACCCCAGGCCAGGGAGGTGAACTCACCCCTCCGGGTGAGGGGGAAGGGGGCTGCAGCGAAGGAGATGGCTTTCTGCAAAGTGGGTCTCGAAGCAGAACCAGAACCGGCCGGCGTCCCCTTCGTGTACCAGCCTCGCCCGGGTACCAGCGCCGCCGCATCCCCGCCGCGCGCCCTCCCGCCCCAGAGACTCGGTGGCTGCATCTCAGCGAGGCGTCGGCCAATCCAGCTCGCGGCGCGGCTCGGGGCAGCCAGGGTGGGTGCGGGGCGGCGGCGGGGCGGGGAGCGCCCAGCGCGGCCCTCCTGAGCGGTGCGGGGCAGGGCCCCGGACTCGCTTTCCACAGCTGGGGGCTGAGGCCGACCCGCGCTCCGAGTACTCCGGGGAGAGGCTTGGGAGTCCCGGCACTAGAGCAGCGCTCTGACTGCGTCTAAGAGGGATCTGGGCTCGAGCCCCGGACCAATCCGGGGTGAGCTGGAGGTGGGATACTGGTTGATCCAGGTTGCTTAGCTCGCAAGAGGAAGGTGGCGCCCCGGGCTGCAAGCGGAGCTCAGCCTAGGTACCAGAACGCAGAGCGAGGAGGCGATCGGGGCGCGGGGATGCGGGGCGCACGCAGTCTGGAGGGGCCGGGGGCGCCAGTGTCGGGGAGGAGCTGAGTCTGGACCCGCACCGGGTCTTGCGGGCGGCGGGGCGGGTGTCCGGAGGGGGCAGGGAGGGGCCGGGGGCGGGCCGCGGGGCGGGGCTGGCGAGGGGTGGGCTGCGCGGTTCAGAGCGTTCCGGGCTCACACAGGCGGCGGCGGGCGCGGAGCAGAGATGCAGCGGCGCGGACGCACCCTCCTGTGCCTGCTGCTGGCGGTGGCGGTGCCCACGGCCCCCGCGCCGGCTCCGACGGCGACGTCGGCTCCCGCGGAGCCAGGCCCCCCTCTCAGCTACCCGCAGGAGGAGGCCACCCTCAACGAGATGTTCCGCGAGGTGGAGGAGCTGATGGAGGACACGCAGCACAAGCTGCGCAGCGCGGTGGAGGAGGTGGGTGTCTTGGGCGCGGGAAGTGTGCGGCTGGGGGAACCGGCCTGTGCCGCGAGCTCGCCAGGGCGCTGGGAAGGGCCCACGGCAGACGCCGAGCGACCCGAGGGAGGCGCGGGGCGAGTCGGTCCCCGTCTCTTGTTGGTTCCTTCTGTTCTGCCGGCGAGCCAAAATGTTTGGACCAAGGCGGCCCCCGCGGTCTCGGCTGGACCTCGCCCTGCCCGGGGAGCCGCGGTCTCTATCTGCCTGCAGACCGCCGGCCACCAGCTTGCAATTGTCTCAGACTGAACGTCGGCCTTTCCGTGTTGGAGGCGAAGCTTGCAAGCTCTCTGGCGTTCCAGAGCTGTGGTTTTTGTAGAGAAATTGAGGTAGTTCCAAGCAGCTGCAAGTTCTTGCCTATGTGCTGAGCTTTGAGTTTGTGGCATTTCTCCACAAATTACAGTCAGGGCATCGAATGCCTGTAAGCCCAGCAGTTGGGAGGCTGAGGCCAGAGGATCGCTGTGAGTTTGAGGCCAGCCTAGGCTAAAGAGTGAGTTCAAGACCAGCCTAAACTGCCCAGTGAGACCTTGTCTCAAAAAACAAAAACAAGAACAAAAACAAAGCAAAACAGAACAAAAAAGTTAAGATGGCATATGGGGGTCTGCTGGCAGTTTGTCTGGGAGGTCTCGATTCCTTTCTGAGGTAAAGAGGAAAGGTGGAGATCCTAAATCCCAGCTACTTAAAGACCTAAGGTGGTTGGGTGACAATGTGAGAGGCGACCCCACCTCCACCCAAGAGTGCTTTGCAGGTGGCATTTGAGCAAATCATCTAACATCCAGAAGGAACCTTAGTTTCCTGTAAGAATTAAATACTGTAATATGTGTGGGCACCTGTGGAGTAACAGGTATGCACTACGTCACAGCTAATGTTATCAGATATCAGGTACGACTGGCTTCTTCTTCCCGTCACTTCACTGGGCCAAACACTGGATGACCTTCTGCTGTGTCCTCCACAGTGGGCCCCAAGCATGGAAAAGACTGGGTTCTCCTGATCTAGTGTGGAGGGAGCTGTCCCTGGTGCCTGCAATGGGCAGGCATGGTCCCTGTGGGCCCAGTTCTGGCTGTAACCTGTCTTTGGAAATGAGCCAACCATCCCAGTGAAGGAGTCAGTGAGAGACCAGATGTCTAAGCTGGCTTCTCCACATTGCAGTTGTCTCCAGCTTGGTAACCACCTTGGGCAGTCTCAACTGTAGATTTTGCCGGGGAGAGGTCACTTTCTTCCCCTCACCTTGTGTAGTTTGGAGTTTTCACTGAAGGGATATTGGGTTGGCAGACAGTGACATGAATGGTGGTACCTAAGTGACCACTCTTTGGGGCCAGATCCCAAGACTCATGCATGGGCTCTGTTTACCAACAAAACAGTTATCACAATGCAAGAGTGAGAGGAGTCAGGTAGGCCCCTATGGCTCTTAACTCTGCAACTGCGAGTTAAATTGAGCTTTTGAACTTTGTAGTTTCAGGCCCAGCCACTTGGTTTCCTTATCTGGATGGTAGGACTTTCCTTCTGCACATGGATGCCCGTTAAGACTGACTTGGTCACCATGTTTTCATTCAGTGGGAAAATGCCCATCTTGTTTGGGAAGTCTGCAAGGTGGTCTCTGGGATTAGCTCCTGACTCATGGTGGGCATCCTCATCAGTCTCTTCACTGATCAGAGCAGTAGGGACCCTGGTGTGTCCCGAGGGGTCATGTCTTCTGCGTGGGAAGATCCACATTGGGTTTTGCCAGAGCTCCCTCCCTTCTCCCTCCAGACATGTCTCAGTTTGAGTCATACAGGTTGTCGGGTTAATTTGCCATCAAAGGAAGCACGGATTGTTATATCTACCCCAGGTAGTGGTCATTTCTCAAGAAAGTTCCTTGCAAACTGAGGACAGACTGAGGAAAGTTGAACTCGTTCACAGCAAGAGAATGGGCAGAAAGGGACCACCTTCTAGTTCCAGCTCTGCCACTGATTGGTGGTGGGGTCCAGGGTCTTAAGGGGGAAATGTCCATCCCAGGAGGAAAGGAAGAGTTAAAAGAGGATTCAAGTAAATCAAGTTATCTAACCATCTAAAATGGAAATAAGTAAAATACACAGGATGCAAGCATCTTTCTCATGAGGTCAGGATTTTGGGAGATTGTTGTTTCTCAGTAAATAATAGCTACTGTTATCATCATGTTAATAGTGGTATTGTGATTAAGAGTCAAGCACTGCCAACACCCCATAGACTCAATAGAACCTATCTTTAAATTATCTTTTACATATCTTAAAGTACTAAAATCTAATGTTAAAATATTAAAATATATTATAAGAATATCTTCAAAAATAAAATAGGATACAATGTAGACAGATTAAGACCATCATTTTTTTGAAAGACTCTCCCAGAAAGCCTTTTAAGTCTCATCAACACAAAAAAGCTGTTAGTCATCCTAGAAAAGAAACAAAAAGACTGGACCAGATACTCTGATTGTTTACATAGTTGTATCATGAATCTGCTTTCAAGTGACTTCCTGGTATTTCATATATTCCAGCTGCCTCGGGCTGTTGATGTCTCTTAAGAGAAAAAGACAAAATAGCTCTACTTGTAAGATCATTATTGGGAGAAGCACTTCTTTAAATGACTTCAATCTGGGGTATTCCTATTTCCCTGTCTTATTATTCTGAGTGTTCCTAATACATGTATTTGGAGGATAAAACCACTCCATAGGTACCACCCTCACTGCCACATCTGGAACTGATACATTTTAGCATGCTCTTATTGCCCTACCTGGTCCCAGGAAGAACCCCTACTACTCAGCCCGAATTTATCCATCCAGTACTCCTGCTGTGCCCTTCTAAAAGACATGAATTCAGCTAACTCTCAGTGCCATTTTTAGCAGCATTCACATTCCTCCTCCATGAAATAGCTATTGCTGCGGGCTAAAGTTTCTCCTGCTAGTGGCAGGAATAGTTGTGGCTGAAATTTCCATTGTAAACTGTACTTTTAGTTCACAGTGCAATTAAGGAACTGTTAGCTCATTCTGTGGAGCCGACCACTGGCTGAGAGGGGGAATGGTTTTACAAAAAGAAAAAAAAAAAAAAAGAAAGAAGGAAAAGAGAAGAAAGAAAGGCTATCAGCTCAGCCTGCAGCAAGCTTCTCAATTATTTGGAAGGCGTACTGTAGGCTACAGGTTCCAGTGGGAATTTCTCATTCTGGAGGCATCCTCTCTGGTATCTTCACTCTCCTTTTCTAGCTCTCTCTTTTCCATCACCAAACATGCTAGAGTCTCTTGTTGTAAAAAGAAAAGGTCATTTTCTTGCCCACTCTAGCTCCCATTCTGCCTGCCTTATATTTCTTCTTCTTTTTTTCAAAAATTTTTTAATTTATTTTTTTCTTCTCCTTTCTAATAGGACAGTGTTATGAAGGCAGTAACGTATTACGTATTTGCCACGTGGCAGGTACTGTACCAATACTTAGAGCTCATGATCTTGATTCTTTGTAGGGTTGTTGCTCATTTTACAAATGAGCAAGTTGGGGTTTAGAGGCATTTGGTATCTTAGCCAAGGTCCTGTGGCTACTTTGTGGCAGAGGCTGGATTTGAACCCAGTTTGTCTGACTCCAGAACTCTGGTGATTCTTGCCATGCTGCCCTCCGTTGACACTAGAGGCAACTGCTTGCATAATCCAGTGACCATCTCTTAGGGGCTTGGTCCTTCTATTTTGGAGCCTTTGTCACCTAGAAGACCCCTCCCCAGATATGGCTCCTTTCTAGACCTGAGTCTGACCAGTGCCCCAACTCTGCTGGTTTCCTTCACTAGTCACTGTCTTCTTTCCCAGCTACTCTAGTACTTGCCAAAGCTCCCCACTGCCTGGAACAGAGGTTCTTACCTGGCACCAGGTGGAGCAGAAGGAATCCTCAGAATCATCGAAGAAACTCGTTGATATCAAGGTGTCCCAACTCCTGAAATGATACTTTGGCAGGAGGGAGAAGGAATCCCAAGTGTGTTTATTCTGAAAGTTTTGGGCGTGACCCTGAGGTACCTGTTTGGCTGAGAAGCAGCCAGCGTGGTCTGCATTAGAGGTCCTTTGTGGATCTTTCTGTTCACCTCTCTGTGCTTCATCTGCTGGCCACCATTTTTCCTGTGCCCAGCAGGGACCCTCTGCTCTAGCCCACGGCCCACTTGTTTTATTTGCACCATTCTCCACTCCTCTCTGTCCCCATGTGGTCATCTTCTGTGATCAGCCCAGTCCAGCCACCTCCTCCCCCTGGAAGCCTGACTTCTCCTGTGACTTGCTTGCAGAGATGGTCACATAGGATAGCTCATTGTTGTCTTCAGATGGTCGTGACGCGCGTCTTATCTTCTAGTAAAATCATGAGCTACTTGTGAGAAGTAAAGTCCTATGTTGAGAAAGACACAGAATTTAGAGTAAAACAGGCTTGAGCTCTGGTTAGAGCCAAGCTTTGGCCCTTTCTAGCCAGTGTGACCGTCTCTCTCAACTGTATTTTCTTTCACCTGCAACGTGGGTGTAGATAGCCCCCTTTCATTGCTGGTTTGCTGTGAATACTCAAGGAGCCTGGTGCAATGCTCAGAGTGGCCAGTGCCTCAAATGAAGGGCTGTGATTATGACCATTGCTCTAATGAAGCCAGTGACCTAGTGTCAGACATCTCAACATCATCTTGGCATTAGTCCAGCGTTCATAGTAGGACTGACCCAGCTTGTCTGATGAGTTGGACCTTTGTTCCCTGCAGATTTCTTTGCATGGCTAGCTCAACATGTGTGTGTTGCATTGAGATGCAAGGATTCTTTGCCTCGTCCACCCCAGCTTGGCAAATCTGGTTGGGGGAGGTGGGAAAAAGAGGCTCATCTAGCACTGAAGGAGATAGAGGGCAATGAGTTTTTTTCAGTAAGAAAGATTAAAAATAGCTCACAGTTGTAGATAACAGTGTTGGAAAACCACCATCAACCAGAACTTCTCCTTGTGCCGCTCCTTTGAAATTTTCCGAGAGAGTATCTGATTGGCTCAAGCAGTCCATGACGTGGTCTTGATTGGGTCACATTGTCAACTGCCCGCTCATCCAGCCTAAGGATTCGTGTGATAAATCTAGAAGGGAAAGTTGGGCACAGACCTGTATTGACTGCTATATCTGATACAGATATGATGGAAGCTCATGAGGCTGGAGGATTTGAGGATCACAGAAATGTGATGCTAGAGGACAATTGATGTTCAGGAAGATCCAGAGGGAGTGTGGATGCCAGGAACTTGTTCACTTAACCTCCCTAGAAGTCCCTCTCCCGAGGTGCCCTACATGGGTACCTAAGAGATGGGGTGGAAAGACCCATAGCTGTGACTTTACCATCGGGATTTGGGAGGATCCTTGGAAAACACTAACAGAAAGAGAAAGAGTGAGGTGGACAGGAAGAAAAACAACAAAGCATATTCCCGTAAGCAGGTTACTGTTGTGGGGATTTGGGGTTCAACCCCACTGAGGGCCATCAAAGAGAGATCGTCAATTTTGTTTGTCACAGAAGAAAAGACGGGAACATTTGCCCCGTATCTCATCCCTCATTGCTACCATTCAAGGACTGTGCAGACTGAGTACACTTCTGAGGACAGACACAGAATTAAGTGTTGGCTTATGTGAGAACTGAATGCAGGTGACCTCCATGTTGGGCCACCAGGAGATGACCAAGGCACCAGGAGCATTTCCATGGGAGCCAGGACCATTTCATGGAAACATGTTCCAGCTTCATCTTTCACTGGGACTCTTGGGAATTCACTTAGCTCCCTGCACCTCAGTTTCCCCATTTGTAAAATGGAGATGTTAACACCTCTTAGGGAGGATGTAAGATTTTAGGGTTGTAATACTTGTAAAATATTTGCATAATGCCTGACCCTAATGGATTCTCAATCCTTATCACCATTCTTTGTAATTACAAGAAGGAAATAGAGGTGGTTCCTTTTTTTTTTCTATTGCACCCTCATTTGACAACAATTTTGTGCATGATTTTCATTGGTTTACTAGATGGAGGCAGAAGAAGCTGCTGCAAAAACGTCATCATCAGAAATGAAGTTGGCGAGCTTACCTGCTATCTACCACAATGAGACCAACACAGATACCAAGGTGGGAAACAATACCATCCACGTGCACCGTGAAATTCACAAGGTAAGTAAGGGCAGTCATGGCCACACTTCTTCCTTTCTGCAACACCACTGAAGTCTGTTTAACACAGTTGATATGTAAACCAAGAGTGCAAATGAAGACAGTAAGCTTAAAAAGGAGAGGCAGTGAGAGTACTGTATTAAGGGAAGAAATGTGTATCAGAAACTTAAGCTGCCTTTGCATTTAAACAACTTTAACTCTAGGCTTTCTTCTAGTCTAGGAGGACTTTGTCTCTTAGATTTTTACTGTTGTCTCAGTAGTGAGATGTGACAGAGACCAGTTATGGTGCGTGGATAGGTCCTCATTGCTTCTTTGGAAGAACTCAGACATGGTACATCTGATCTCCAGGACAGAAACCCTTTGTTGCCATGAGGTGCAATATTCATTCTTTTGCTGCTTCTCCGTCCAAGAGCAGATCTTTTTTCCCATCCTACCATTTGTGGAGTGTCTGTTGGTCTAGTGTCTTGCATGAGGAACAAGCAGATTATTTTCTGGCCTGGGCTGTTGAAGATAATTTTGCCAATTTAGCTAGAGAAACATAGCAGTAGCCTGGAGTGCGGTATCTCTAGTGGGGTTTTGCTAGGACTTAGAGAATAAACTATGTCAGTCTACAGGTTTTTGAAGAGGGTGTGCCGTACACATATTCAGCGACACTGTTGGAGGCTGTGTGCTTCACGTTCTGTTGTGATTATCAAAGAACTGGACCTCTAATGTCATCTGAACTCCTATAGTGATGTCTCTCCTGAAAGAGGCTTGTGTTTGTTCAAGCACCCAGATAAATTACTTGGTTGAAACAATAGTGATTCTGTGCCCTCGAGTGTAAGGGGGTCAACTTTTGTGAGCCATTGCTTCTATTATAAAGTAGCTTTTGTGTGACTCTTGTGCCCTGCATGGTGACGGGCCCAGCTAGCTGGATCAGCTGAACAGAAGCCCTAAGCATTGCTCATCCAAAGACTGGAGAATGAATATGAAAGTGATAATTATACTCTCTGTAAAGCCAATATTAACCATCATTTCTGACAGTCATTGCCAACTGGTCCAGCAGCATCCTGAAGTTGCTCCTTGTAGATGTCAGAATACCTGTGTGTGAGTTCTACCAGTAACTTCTGTGACTTTGAAAACCTATGCAAAATTCCTAGTCCTCACTAACAGTACTTGTAAAATGTGGATATCAACATTTATGTTATAGAATCTTAAAGGTCAAACGACCTGAGGTATGTGAAAGAGCATTGTAAACTGCAAAGTGCTACGGAAATGTAATTGGTCTTATTCTTACTGTTGTTATATTATAGCTGAGTGAAGTATTTCTCAAGTGGGTTCCATGAAGCACCAATTCTGTGTAATGCTCTGTGAAAGAGGACCCTAGTAACGGGGAAATATATTTGGAAAACAGCATATATGTTCTCTTCCTAGAGATGAAAAAAATTCAAGTGGGTGTAATAAAGACTCTGAGAAGTTCTACGACTCATTCATATAAAAATGTAGAATTTTTTTTTTAAAAAAAGATATGCCATTGGTTAGTCCTGAAAAAGTTGCCATGGAGAAAGGCAGACATCGTTCCTTTTCTGGGGAGGGGAATTATTTGAGTGAACATTTAAAAGCATAGTAATAAAGATGTGGTTCTTACCTCTTCAGAACTGGAATTTGATCCCTGACTGAAAAGTAGGCTATTTCCACTTTGTTCTGACTGTGGATTCTTGTGATATTGCAGGGACCTTAAACATGAATTAGAAATGAGAAAACTCAATCAGAGAAGAGAAATGACTTGTTGCAGGTGATGCACTAGATGGTTGTTGGCAACAGAGCCAGGAGTCAAGGAACACAGACCTCCTGGCCCCTGGGCTGGGCCAGCCCTCCACCCCGTCCTTAATGGGGCAGGAGTGGCCTGGGTTTTCTGTTGGGCTTGGCTTTTAGGTGCCTGCACTCAGGTACAGCACTGAAGACAGACAACAGATAGAAGAATATGGGCAAGTCCCCTGTTGCATGTAAGCACTTCCTTGATAGAATGAAGTCATTCCCCAGCATCAGGACTGCAGGTGCTGTGACCAAAGCCCTGCTTCTCATGAAAGATCTTCGGGTGGACACACAGATCTGAAACCCATTCAAAAGAAAGTTGACACGCTTAGAAAAACAAATCAGGAAAACCATCCTCCTTATGGTAGAGCAAAATAAACAAATCAACCAACCAACTAACCAACCAGCCTACGAACCAACCAGCCAGGGAGGTAAAAGACCTCTATAACAACAACTATAGAATTCTGAAGAAAAAGATGGCAGAGGACATAGGAAATGGAAAATCATCTCCTCTACCTGGATAGCAGAGTCAATATTATCCAAATGACCATATTATCAAAACTGATTTACAAATTTAATGAAATAAGTTCTTTCAAAATACCAACAACAGAACTAGAAAAAATAATCCTAAGGTTTTTTATAGAGCCAGAAGAGACTCAGAATAGCCAGCGCATCCTGAGCAAAAACAGCAAAGCAGGAGACATCAAACCCTCACTACAAAGCCGTAGTAATAAAAAAACAGCATGGTCCTGGCACAAAGTAGATATGTAGACCAATGGAATAGAATAGAAGATACAGAATCCCAGGCACCTTTAGCCATCTGCTGTTTGACAAAGGAGCTAAAAATATACCCTGGAGAAAAGACAGCCTCTTCAGCAAACGGTGCTGAAAACACTGGGTGTCCACACGCGTAAGAATGAGACGAGACACATCTCTCTCCCCCTGTCCTAGAATCAAACCAAAACGGGTCAGTGACCTAGTTATAAAAACAGAAGTGCCGAATCTGCTGGAGGATAAAATGGGGAAAACTCTTGAAGACAGGCACAGGAAAGGATTTCCTGAAAACATCTCCAATAGCATATGAAATAATACCAAGAATCAACAAATGGGGTTATACTAAATTAAAAGCTTCTGCTCAGCAAAGAAAATGAGAGTGTAAAATGACAACCTACAGAACGTGAAAAAAAACTTCTGCCAGCAACTGTTCTGATAGAGAACTGGTATCTTGAATATGTAAAGAACTAAAAAAAAAAAAAAACACTTAGACCCCCTAAACAAATGACCTAGTGAAAAAAATGGGCAAATAAAATGAATAGACACTTCTCAAAAGATGAATGCTAATAAGTATGTAAAAAATGTTTAGCATCCTGATTTTTTTTTTCAGTTTCTCAGCTTTCTTCTTGATAAGTTTCAGGTCTATGAATCTACCTGAACCCTGAGCATCTTTCATGAGAAGCAAAGAGGTTTTGGCCTCTGCAGCCCCACTCCCGATTTGGGGAATGACTTCATTTCATCAAGACAGTGTTTACATACATTTGACATTACGTGCAAATCAAAACAACACTGAGATTCCATCTTACTCCAGGGAGAATGGCCATCATCAAAGACTCAAAAATAATAAATTCTGGCAAGGTTGTGGGGGATAAAGAAGCCCTTCTACATAGTTGGTGGAAATTTAAATTAGTATAATCACTATAGAAATCAAATCGAGAATTTCTCAAAAAACAAACAAACAAACCTAAAAATAGCAATTTGATTTGACCCAGATGTACTTCTCTTAGGTATTTCCCCAAAGAGTTAAATTCATCAGATTACAATGATCACTTGTCTACCCATGTTTATAGCAGCGTACGTCACACTTCCTGTCTATAGGTGTCCATCAACAGACGAATGAAGAAAATGGGGCACATGTACCCAGTGAAGTGTGATGCAGCCGGAAAGAAGGATGACTCTGAGTCACTTGTAGGAAAAGGGGTGGATCTTAAAACCCTAATGTTAAATGAAATAAATCAGATGCAGAAGGTTAAATGTTGCATGGTTTCTCTTATTGGAGAAATAAAAAATATGACTAAATGTAAGAGTAAAGTAAAGGAGAGATGGCAGAAAACAGAAGGGAAACTTTTTGGAGATGGGGAAGGGAATTGGAGGAAGCAGGAGGGTGATGTGATTAAAAAGATCAAATATGCATATACCTATTTCCCAGAGACAGTGTAGTTACTATGTATCAAAAACATATTAAAAATAAGAAGTTGAGGACGAATTTCAAAGGATGAACCCCAGGAATGGTGAGAATCGCTGCTGTGCTGAGCACCTGGTGCTCAGGCAGTGGGCCAAGTGTCACCCATGGTCACCTCCTCACCTCCCTCCTGGTGACCTGAGGGAGCAGACTCTCCCTGTCTCCTGGCTCAGCACCGAGGGACACTGTCCATCACGCAGCTGCCAGTGGACCCCAAAGTGGGTGTGGGCATCCTGCTACTTTACCTGACGCTCCTATTTCAGAAAAGGAGAGAAAAATGTCTCGTGGGGTTTCCCAAGTCCCTTTGATCTCACTTGCACTGTGCCTGTTCTCCTGCAGATAACCAACAACCAGACTGGACAGACGGTCTTTTCCGAGACGGTTATTACGTCTGTAGGAGATGAAGAAGGCCGTAGAAGCCACGTAAGTTGTCATCTGCTGTGCCTTCGTGTGGCCTGTCCTGCCTGGCAGTGCAGCCCGGAGGCTGTCACAGGGAAGGGAGCAGACTCTGCCCTGTTTCTGTCAGGACTCCCCAGTTCCTGCTCTCTTGACCAGACCTCACAGTCTGGTCGCACACTATCCCTGGCTTCGGGAACAACAGAGAACTTAAATCCAGGTGTCCTTTGTGTCTCAGCTGTGAAAGGGGAGCCAGCAGGTACCAAGTACACCAACTGGAGATCCTGGTAAAGGACCCTGTGCATCAGATCATAAAACCCCCAGAGCCTCCAGGGTGATCCACACTTTGTATAATCCAAGCCCTGCCAGGGAGTTTGACGTGTTAGGCGCCCTAAACGGATGAAGGCTGCCGTCATTACAAGCTTCGGGCTCTGGTCCCTCTAACTTTTCTTCCTGGGTTGTCTCTTGCTTAGTCCAAAGGTGGAATGGATTGTGTCATAGTCTAAAGGCCTAAAGTTGAAAAAGGTAAGAAGGCAAACGTTCTGGGGATGACCCAGTGGGAGTCACGGGTCTGATCTCCAGGCCAGAGGAGGCTCAGTGGCACGTTGTCTTCTCAAAGAGATGGGCGGGCTGTGACGTGGATGTGCTGAGCAGCAGCAGTGTCCTCCTTTATGGAACTGCCAGGACCAAGCTTCCGAGTCCCTGGATGACTTACGCAACTCCCCAGCTTTCCAAGGGCGTCAGATTTGTGCCTTCCTCTTCTGGCCTTATTTCTGGAAGGAAACTAGTGTACTGCTATCCGTTAAGAAGGTGGTGTTGTTTTGGTTGGAAGCTGGCAGTCTTTTCGCTTGTTTTGGCACAGTGCTTAAATGTTGGGAGCTGGCTGACATGTACTGCAGGCTGGTGGTCTTGTGGGGTGTGTGAGGGTGGACCGTTCACAGAGGTCTAGTGGGTATGGGAACAATGCCGTGAACCAGAAAGGGCACTGACTCTGGAGAATGGAAGCAATTTGTCACCTACAGGCGGGAGCCATTTTGGTTTCTTCATGTGCATGTGAAGGAGCTATGAAGTAACAATGTCACTACTTCCCAGCCATGGAAGTACAGAGGCCTAGAAGACAAAGAAGGGGTTAACTGGGGCAAAAAAAGAGGAAACAGGCCAGCCAGGCGATGCAGTCCTGATTGCAGCTGGAGGGTTCCCAGAGGGAAAGCCCACAGAGTACCCCTGAGGGAAGTCTGTATGTGGGCCTGGAAGGACAGTTCTGGCACCTGCCCACATGACCTTATGTTCACTGGGCAGCGGGGGACACTCCTCCGTATGACAGCCTAAGAGAGGAGGAGGCTGGAAGGCATGGGTAGATATAGGACACCAGGCTCTGAGGATATGGGGTCAGTGAGTTTCCCCAAGGGAATAGATGTCCATTTGATTGGCTGGAAGGCAGATCTGGGAGCCTGATGGTGGACCATTCAGTGTCTGGCCAATGCCCCAGGCTTTAGAGAACACTCTGGA
The DNA here is from genome assembly GCA_004027295.1 of Dolichotis patagonum. Lineage (NCBI taxonomy): Eukaryota > Metazoa > Chordata > Mammalia > Rodentia > Caviidae > Dolichotis > Dolichotis patagonum. The sequence goes on along the minus strand of PVJX010002236.1, from coordinate 95,509 downwards.
GACTTATCACGCTTCCTATAAAGGGATGGCATGTGGTTGAGATGGTGTTAGTCCTTCAGTACCAGAGCCTTTCTCTGTGTAGAGGGGCCAGTTTGAGTCAGGGGAAAAAGATCCGGTTTCCAGTGTACCCAGCCATCACCATTTGACCTCCTTGCCCTAACACAATTGGGCCACGGCTCAAGGGTTGTCTTCACGGAGACACGGGCCTCTTTTTCTGAGCAAGATTCTTACGAAAACCAGATTGCCTTTAGAGAAATGCAGAGGATTGTACATTGTCACCATGGACCCATTACTTGGTTTTGCAATTTAATGATTTTTACAGTTGGTTCTAAACTGTACTTTATGCTACAGAAACCATCTCTTAAAGAAAAACACAGATTTGTCATTCCAGATGAAAAAAACTGTATGATGTTCAAACCTTCAGTTACCATGAATGGGGGCTCTAACTTTTCAGGACTTAAAATTCCCAGATGAATTTGATTAAAAATAATCACCAAGCACCTCATATTTTCCTTTCTTTAAATGCCGGTATGTGTACTAACAGGCACGGTAACTTGATCAGGCTCTGGGAAAGTTACAGACAGTAACTATATCCCTGTCTAGGAGTCTGCAGAGTCTGCAAAGCCCGGTCTGTTTCTATACTCAAGGGCAAGGGGGAAAGGATGGGCTGGTTTATTTCACGTGAGTGCATCAGCAACAGTGATGTGGGCTGACGTCCTCACAGGAGGCTTTTGTGCTGAGTCCTCAGCTGGCTGCTTCACAGGCCAGTGGGTAAGCTGGCCAGTGTTGTGCTACTTTTGTGCAGAGGATTAGGAAAAAGGCAGCATGCTGAAAGCCCAGAGTGGACGAGCCATTGTGTATGGAGGTGCTTTCATGGGTAGAAGAGTCTGCTGCAGTTAGCCAAGGCACCACGCTGAAAGGATGCACCTCTAGTCAAAATACAGCTCACAGCTACAAGGCTCAGCATGCCTTGCATTTGTTGCCTTTCTGGTTTCACCTCCTAAAATGATAGAACAGAGTGCGTGTGTTTGCTTTTCTACTCAGACACACCTAGTTTGAACTGCAGGCTTATTCATGCACCAACTCCAAAATACTGGTCAGTTCCTGAGGCCACAGATGGACACATTTCACTACCAGAAGTACCTAGGCAGTGGAGTTGGAGTGACCCAGTAACTTATTAGATCCAGAGACCGACCCCCGCTCCCCAGTTCTTTTTTTGCCAGGAGACAGTGAGCTAAGATTGATGACCTCTTTCTCTCTTGTGCCTCATGCTTCTTTCCTGCCCCAACTTTTACTTGCATCCAGAGGAAAGGTGGTTTCCTGCTGCGGCCCTATTGAATTCACAGAATATCAGAAGACTCCAGGTTGTCTAAGCCCTGGGGTTATTTTCTAGGGAGACAGTGCTTAGAGGACAAGGACCTCAGGAAAGGCAGTCTTTGAGGCAGAATGGAGAAATGGGAGGTGGGCCTGGGTTCTAGAGGGAAGCCCAGGCTGTAGCCCCTACAAGCTCTACCCTTGGTGACCTTGTTTCTTTATGGGTCATATGGGACTGATAATCCCCCCTTCACAAAACTGAGTGAAGATCCTGTGTGGTGAAGTTTACAAAAGCTCTTTGTCTGAAGCTCATTATTATTGAAAAGTAATTAAAACTGGGCTCTAATTGACTTGCCCCCTGCTTCCCAGCAAAGCACTAGAAAAAACAATGGACTCGGTCTAGAAGCAGAGGCGGTGGGGGAAGCCCTTCCTCCGTTGCCAGGAGTTGGAAACTTTGAGTTCTCAAAGGAGTTTTGCTGGGGCTGGAGCTGTGCTCTGAGCCACAGGCCTGGTTCATCCGGGTGCTGCCCCTCCTCTGAGCATGCCCTGTGCCCCTGGGGTGGGTGCTGGGCACAAGGAAGGGTTAAGAGTGAGAGGCTGATAGACAAGTCCTACTGGTTCCTGTACTCACAGACGCCTTGTTCCAAGGGTGACAGTGTCTTATGAGTGTCCAGTTCTGTGCTCCTGCAGCCTCACAAGGCATATGGCTATATTTATGTTTCTGATTCAGATTTTGAATTGACTTTGTGACTGGTAACCATGTATAAAGTCCTCATGCTTTATCCAGTAGCAAAAAGTGGCAGGGAAAGTTAAGTAATTGCATCCTTCTGAGAGATGACTAAATAGTCCTGCAGTAAATAGTTAATATGGACAAGCAGTGTTTATGGGGTAGGGATTTCTTTTTGAGCTGTAGCCTGGGATATTAAGTTGTATTCTCTTCTACTGAGATACCCTTTGAAAAGGAGTTCATTAAATATAAATGATTCCACATCCAAAATCATACTGTAGAGCTCATACATGTTTCATATAAATTGATATAAAATTATGTCTTCAATAAAATGTTAACTTAAAAAAAGCAAATTTCAGTGCCATATATATAATATGTACCTTATATAAATATATGTAAAACACAGTATCTCATTTTTAGGAAAAGATGCATTAAAAGTATAATAAATACATATTAAATTATTAATAGTAGAAATCTCTGGAAGAATTTAAATTTGGTGGAGCTTTTCTTTTACAAATTTATATATTTAAAAGATTTTTTTAAAAGACTGTAAATTATTCATAATTTTGGCAGCACTATCTACCTCTATTTTTTGATTTTGCAAATATTTTCATTGTGTCAGTGTTAGAAATAAATTTATTGAGTCAAAGGATAAGGCCACATAAAATCTGAGAGGTCCTACTGAATTTTCCTCTGGAAGTTGCACTCATTTTCCTCCTCACAACCATTTCTGCAGCTTCTATCACCAAGCCTGACCTATGATGTTGTTATAGTGACTGATCGCCTGGGAGGCAAGGAAAGAGGACAGCTTCTTTGTTCGTCTGCATTGTTGATTATGAGTCAGTCAAAGCTGAAGGTTGTTTGAAAATTGTAAGTTGTAGCAAATACAGAGGACTCCTCAAATGGATTACATCCCTTTCTTTGTCCCAGAGAAAGATCACTTTGCATTCCAGCTTATTCCTAAGGCCAAATACTGTCTGCTCCAGTGTGGGGAAGGTAGGGAGGTAGGGAGTCCTGGGGGACCAGGGAGTGGGGGCCGTGTGTGCTGACAGCTGCGTCACATGGGAGTAGGTGATGGTGACTTGCATGCTATTGCCTTTGCCCCTGCAAATTAAAAAAAAAAGGCAGACACTCCCTCCCTCCTTCCTTCCTTCTGTTCTCTCCTCAGACACCCCAGACTGGTATATACATGCCTTTGGCAGAAAGAGCACTTCAGTGAGGTAGTGAAGGGCTGGGCACACACAGATCAGTTCAGGTGACGTACTTGTTGCTTATTAGTGGTGCGATTTTGGTTACATTTCTGTGTAGTCAGCTTTGAACCACTGTGACAAAGTGCTTATGAAAAATAAACTTAAAGGAAGAGATTTACAGTGTCTCACTGTTTCAGAGGTTTCTGTCATGGCTGGCCAGCCCCACGGCTTTAGGCCTGTGGGAGGCAGAGAATCATGGCATCCTGAACTTGTGCCAGAGCAAAGGTGCTGACCTCATGGTGGCCAGGAAGAGGAAGGGGTAAGAGAGAGAGAAGGGCTGGGGACAAGATTTATTCTTTAAGGCCACACCTCCAGGGACCTGCTTTCTCCAACCAGACCCTACCCTCTCCCAGCAATGCTATCAAATTATGAATCCGTCATGGTCCGTCCATTGATGAGGCCAGAGCCCTCTTGATTCTCCCACTCTCCAAAGGCCCACCTGTGACCACTGCTGTCTCGGGCACCAAACCTTCAACACGTGAACTTTGGGGGAACACTCCAGACCCAAACTGTAATAGATCCTCAGCTGTTCTATACTTCTTCATACGAAAAATGGGATTAATAAAACTTCCTTCCATGTCATATTGTTAAGAAGATAGAGTGAAATGAAATCAGGTCAGAACCACTGCACGATACCTGGAATACACGAATAAGAAGTCAATAAATGTCAGTCCCTTGTTATTATTCGATTACCCCTAATCTCCATGCCCACGACAATTTCCAGCATTAATTAATCATTCACTTATTTGCATGTTCTTTTGAATACCTACTATGTTTTTGGCAGGTAACCATAAAAAATAGTTTCTAACATCAAAAGGCACCCAGGCTAGTAGAGGGCCAGAAGAATAAACAGGTTATAACAATATGAATGTGCAATTTTTCTTTCTTTTTTCTTTTTATAACAAGGTCTCGATATGCAATTCAGGCTGGCCTTCTGCTCACTTTGTAGTGCAGGCTGGTCTCAAACTCACAGTGATCCTCCTGCCTCAGCCTTCCTAGTGCTGAGATTACAGGCGTGCACCACCTTGCCCGATTTGAATGTTTAATTTCTAAGGCATAAGTTGGACAGGGCATGGTGGGACAGGGTCCAGATCAGGTAGTCAGGGAAGACTTTGTTGGGAGACAGTTCTTCTCTCAGGCTTTTGCTCCTTTTGTTCCAGACAGTCTGTCTTCTACAGTATGTGTACAGCCAACGGTCTTGGAAGACAGAGACCCCTCTCCATCCATGGCAGAGGGCAGCTGAGCTTGCAGTCCACTGGAAAAAGTTTGGGTTCTCTAAGCCACAGATTCCTTGGGTGTGATACAAACCCACTGCACATGTGGCATCTCCTGGGGCCACCCCACATGCATGCGTGGGACTTGAGGAGCAGGAGAAGCTGGTGTAGACAAAATCTCGTGCTTCTTCTGTGCTGTTGAAATAAAGTCCTTTGTCTGACCCAGGAGTCTCCCGTTTTCTGCTAGCCCTGCAAACCTGGCAGACTCACTTGTCCCTTGGCAAGTGGGGGAATCCCAGACCATTCACATTTCTTGATAGGCTTCCTGGAAGGGGCAGCAGTTAAACTGCCTTTTCGGTGGTGTCTAGGAATTCTCAGTTGTGGTGGGGAAAAACATTCCTCAGTCAGAGTCAAGGAGACATGTGGAAATAAGAGCATGTTTGGGGAATATTAACTAGTGTAGGATGCCAGATCCAGATGTGTGTTTGGGGAGCAGCAGCTGAAGCCAGAGAGGACAGGACTTGGATCAGGAAGGGCTTGGAAAAGCCCAAGCAAAAAGTCAGGGTACGTGCCGGGCTAAGACTGCGTCCTGCATTTGCAGTGCGTTACTGTGTGGAACAAACTGCCACATCAACCCCAGAGGAAAGAGCCAGGAAAATGTGGCCTGAATGGCAGAGACGTCACTGGGGACAGGGCTTTGCCTAATCTCCCTGGAGCTTGAGGCTTAGTCACTCCCCTTTGGGCTTTAAGCGTGTGCCCTGCAAAAAGCCTGGCTTCAGGCCTGGAAATCTGGAAACTTTACTTAGAAATGGAGCGCTCTCCCGTTGCTCCATGCCAGTAGACAGGCCGGGTAAGTGACGGTGATTAGACTTGAAATCTCATTAGACTGAAGGCATCGGTTGCAGAGCAAGCAGATTTGTGTGGTTTCTGAGTAGCCTGAGCATGGCAGGAGCCACACAGCTACCCTGAGCAGGTACCTGGCTGTCACCTCCAGCCCAGCCCAGATAACATCCGCCCGGGGGTCTTTGGCTCCTGGCTGTGAGGGCCCTGTGCTATGCTCTGCCCTTCCTTGCCCGTGGCATCATTCTAAAAAATCCCATTTTCTTTTGCTTTTAAAATAAAATCAAGGGCCACGACATTCCCTAATACTCTTTGATTTTAGGCAAGGGACTCAGAAAATGACTTTTACCTATTTAGAAATTTACTTGTTTCTGATTTTCAGGGTAAATCTTGGTAACGGCCCACATCAACCCATCATGCTGTGATGTGATGTTATAATTAGTGTTACTAGTTAGTAAAAGGAATACATAACAATGACAGCAAAAGCTCTTGTGCTAGGGGTCTCCAGCATCTACAATAATCCATGTGACAGCCTTTCAAGGAGGACACCCACCGATCCCATTTTACGGATGGATTGACTGAGACTCAGAGAAACTGTACAGTAGAGTTAGCAGTTGGCAGCGCAGGTGCTAAAAGAAAAAGATAATGCCAAACCCCGAGGTCTCACTGATTCCCAAACTTCCCAAACCCAGGTTCTTAATGGAACATTCAAAAACTTGGGCTCACATATGCATATGAATGTACACATAACAAAATTTGTCGCCTTGATCATAGTTAAGTGTGCGGTTCGGTACTTTTGAATACATTCACATTGTCATGTAGCCAGTCTCCACGCTCCTTTGGTTTTGTAAAAGGTGAACTGTGTATCCATTCACTGACAACTTCCTCTACCCTCCTCCTTCCAGCCTTTGACAACCAATATTTTACTTTCTGTCTCTGAATTCGATGACTCTAGATAGCTCACATATGTGGAATCGTACAGCACAGAGATACCTCGGTTGTTGAACTCGATTTGTTCCAGATTTGTGTTCGAACAACAAAAAGTTCAGTAACTGAACACATAGTTCCCATAAGACGTAATGGAAAACCAAGTAATTGGTTCAGAGGCCCAGAAATTAGAATTACAGATTCTTTTATCCAGGACTTTAACAAGTTTCACAGTGATTGCTGTCTTTGACTCTATTGTGGTTCTCACCGTTTCCTTTTTAGCTTTGCTCCTGGTATCACAAACTTTCTTTGGAACCATGATTACAATATTTTACAAAATAAAGCACGCTCACAAAAAAGCACACGGACACGCTGTAACGCCCAAACACAAGCACTGTATGTTGTCGGGTCGAGCGTGGCACTTAGACGAAGGCACTGCCCCTCCGTGTCTGCAGCAGGACGTGGCACGTGACTCGCTGTCAGCCCTTACAGTTCTTTCAAGTCGGATTTGTGGTTCGACTGTTGAGCGAAGTTACAAGTTATGAACATCGAGCAGATTTTTTTAATGAACTTTGCCGTTTTAGTGGAAAGTTTGAGTTTGGAGCCACTGGACAAATGAGGTGTCACTGTACTTGTGTTTTTGTGACTGGTGCTTTTCACTTAGTATGGTTGTCCTCAGGATTCATCCTGTGGTGGCACGTGTCACAGTCTTGTTCCTTTATAAGGCTGAAATGCGTATGTCACATTCGTTTATCCACCTATCAGTTGATAGGCAGCTGAGCTAGTTCCACGTCTTGGCTACTGTAGTTAATGCCAAAGTGGACATGGGTGTCCAAAGATCTCTGCAAGATCCTATTTTCAGTTCTTTCTGGATTTATGCACCGAGAAGTGGAATTTCCGGGTCATAAGCTCATTTGGTTCTGGGTTTGTTCAGGAAGCACAGTACTGTTTGCCATGGCGGCTGCCTCTCACTTTTCATGACTGTAGGCACTCGGGGACACAGGGCCAAGTGGGAACCGAAGGTTCAACTAAATGTTCCTGGTCTCGGCAATCCTTGGATAAAGCAGTGCCTTCCCGACGCTGCTTCCGGCAGTTGTGGGCAGTGTGACAGTCCTGGGGAGTCTATGAGGCATAGACCACTGAGCTTAGGTTCTCACCCCATGAGCCACACCTCTAGGCAGGGTGGTAAAAACCCAGGCCTGGGTGTATGCGGATCCAGGCTGCTTCAAGGGATTCATCCCCCAGGATCCAAAGATATGCCTCTCCTGGCCATATAGGGAGGGACAGCCATTTACCCCGGCCCCTAGCCCCATGATCTCCTAAAAGAATCTCCCAAGACTCAGTGCCACCACTGTCTGCATCCGGGACTCCAGAGTCCTGTGCTCGGGAAAATTTTGTGTGGTGTTATGATTCTTACCAGTGGCTTCCTGGAGGGGAAAAGGGGCAGTGCCAGCAGAAGTCTTGAAGGAAGGTGGGTCAGGACAAAGTTGGGGGATACAGAGGACATATTTAATGCTCTCAGGGAATTCACAGCCCAAATCTGACAAGCTCAGCTATTCTCCCCCATTAAACAAGAACCCTCTAGCCCGGTCACATCCCAGCAGACTGAAGGGACAGTGATGGACGGAGGACAAACCATCTTAATGTTTGCTCAGACCTCAAGGTTCTGTCTAGACCCTACTGTTGCCTTCATTTTTCGCCTCCATCTGCCGGAAGAGGGAGAACAAGACATTTGGGGCATTTCAGAAGAGCTCAGCCCAGGGGAATCCGGAGTCTTCACTGCCACAGGTCATAATCCCTGCTCCCTGGGCAGCTCCCCCCATCTAAGTGTGGGCCCTGCGTGTCTGAAAGGGTGTTTTAGAAGGAGGCAGTGTGTGAAAACCATCTACAACTAAGAGGCACTGAAGAAGTGTACTTTCTGACTTAATTTCCTGGGCCTCTTGGGCTACAAAGCATAGCCTGCTGATATGAGAATAAAAAACCTAAAAAGATATTTATTTTGTTGTCAGGTTGATGTTACTTTGAATAAAGTAACTAAGAAAGCTTCTGACAGGTGACAGTGGTCAAGAGCAGCCTCACTAGAGACAAAGCAGTATTTCACAGGGTCATGAAATTATATATGGCAGAATTCAAAGGGTCTCTGAGATCCTGGAGGCCAAGGATCAATACACGTGGTACCTCCACTGCCATCCCCCATTTCCAGCCCATGGCAGACATTGCTAATCGACTGCAAGTTACTTCTTTATGAGCCCAAATACAGCCTCAGTCATGGAGGCAGCACAGCGCTGTAAACAGCTGGAAAAGGCCTGGGCTTGAAGCATGTTTCCCACCCCTGTTCTGGGCCAAACTTGCTATTTTACAGATCAGAAAATAGACATGGTGATATCTAATGTGTCTCCAGATACACAACAATCAGAGCTGGAACCTCAGCTTTTAATGGACTGTGGACCTGGAGTGGCCCATCCCAGGAAGCAGGGTCCTGGTGCCTCTGTGTTGTCACAGCACCGAGGATTAGTGGCAGGGAGGATGGGCTGCCTCGTGCTGTGGAAGCCGGTGAAGAGTGAAGGGCAGCAGGTTTTGTCAGGTCCCAGGGGAGAGACTGGAAGTTCATAAAATAACAAGGGAATTTTCTAGAACACTGTAAGCTCCAGAAAGGTTAGGACTTCATCTGTCCCATGTAACCTTTGTCTCGCTGTATCTTGCCTGGCATGGAGTAGGTACTCTGAATGAATACATGTAAGAGACAAAACCTGCATGATCATGAGTAAAAGGGAAACACAAACGTAAGTAAAATCCTCAAAAGTGAGACCCACTAGCAACCTGTATGTGTGTAAATGAGTTTGTTTGAAACATGACCATCTCCTGAATGAGTGCCATTTTGCCTGTATTCATTCATTTATGTTCCTGAATACCTACGGCATTGGGCTCTGCATCATATGTTTTATTTTCTAACCTATACGACACTGGATATAGATATTTTGTGAGGTGAGGACACTGGAGTTAGACGTTAAATATCCAGAGTCATGGTGAATGGTTAAGTAGTGGAACTGGAATACAAACCCAGATATAAATTTTTGGCTACTTCAATAAAGAGATAGATTTCTGATAGAAAAAGTCATGGGAGTGTGCAGCCATAACTTTGGGTGGTTTTGAAGTGTTTTAACAATCCTTCTACCACCTGATCACAGTTTGTGTCACTTGTCTAAGCATCACTGAACATTGCCACCTTTCCTGTCTAAAATAGAAAAACAGAATCACACAAGGGCAACCTGTGACAATGCACAGAAGAGCTCCCTTCCGGGGACAGCACAGCCCCTTGGGATCCCAGGAAGGGACAACAGAGGACGGTGGTCAGGAAACTGGGGTCTCTCCCTCTGTTCTGTTCTTGCCATGGATAAGGATCAGACTTGCTGCAGTGCAGAGGAGCATTCCCAGCTGCCACTGAGCAGCACTTGAAGTGGGTGGCATTTGTCCCTGTCTGAAGACACATTTCAGCGATACAATGTGGAAAAGACCCACACTTTCCACAGTCTTGTAAATCCCAGTCTCTCAGCAGAGGAAGTGGGTACAAGAGGCAGCGAATAGGATGAAAGACATGGTTCCTCGGTGCCTAGCACACAGCAGATGCTCAGAGGGTAAGTGTTCTCACCCTCTGCAAAGCACGGGGTGGGGTGTGGGGAGCTGCTCTGCCTGAGGCAGCACTGATCTGGTCTCTGGCCTTTGACTTGGTCTTCCTGCTGCAGGATGCATGCTGTCCATGGGGAAGGAGATACCCAGAGATGTCCTTGGGAGAGACAGGACTCTGGAGGCAGTGGAAAAAGCACAGCTGCTGGGTGGGACCTTGCACAAGTGGAGCTGAGCCTGAGTCTGCTTGCCTTTGCCCAACTGAGCCCCACACACCCTGGCCTGGACACTAGTCCTTCTCCATCTATGATCCTCTTGAGGAGGTGAGGTCTCCTGCTGCAGGCCAGCTACCTTTCCGTCCTCTCAAGGCATCTCCTGCCTCCCTTCTGCTCTTTGGCCTGTTCCATAGCTGCCCAGCGCAAGGATGCAGCTGTGACATGCAGGGGGTTGGAGGTCACCTGACATAGCCACTAGAATCTTGTTGCTCCATTTGGGAGACCTCTGCAGCCTATGGAGAACTCAGCCTGAGCCTCTTGGATGAGTGAGGAAGGTGGGAAAGGTGATCTAGTCTTTGTTTCCTGCTTGGGCCTCTTGACCCCCTATGTCTAGTGACTGAGTCTAGAATATGGGTGCCCAACATTTTGTCTTGCGTGGGCCATGTTCAGTGGAGGAACTGCCTTGGGTGCTGTACTAGTCACATTTCCATTGCTGGGCCAAAACACCCAACACACACAATTCAGGCAGAAAGGTTTGTTTGACTAAGAATTGCAGAGGTTTCCATCTGTGGTTGGTTGGCTCCCAGCCGGGAACATCGTGGTGGAGGGGCAAGATGCAGGAAAGCCGCTCACCTCACGGCAGCCGGGAAGCAAAGCAAAAGGGAAAAAAAAGAGGCAGAGGGGAAGGGTGAGGGGACCATACAATCCCTGAGGACATACACCCACAAGCCACCCAGATATCCAGAAGTGAGCTTTACTGACGTTCTAGGCATCTCTGAAGCCAATCAAGGTGATAAGATTAATCATCACAGCCACACATGAAGTGTATTATATAGGTAATGTACACCAGCAACAAAACTTCCTTTTTAATATGTATTTTTGTTGTTACATGAGAGAGAGACAAGACAGAGTGAGCGCTCTGCAGCCTGGACTTGCCTGGAGAGGGGAAGGATCTGAGAAACAGGACAGTGAAGATGATCACTTTCTTCCCAAGGCGAGAGTAATACAGTTTTAAGGGTTAGTCAGATGTCACCTCCTGACTCATCTAAAAGGAATAAACAGGAAACCAGCTGAGTACCTGGATAGGTCCTACCCATTGCCATGGGTGAGAGCTGGGAAGGTGAGAGCAACAAGACCGAGCAGCAAGCCGGGGATTTAGCTCAGTGGCTTAAGTGCCTGGCTGGCAAGCATGAGGTCATGAGTTCGATCCCTGGTACCAAAAAAAAAAAGACCGAGCAGCAAGAGCCGCTGGAGCTCAGCTGGCACTGCGTCACTGCTGAGTGGTGCCAGCAGCTGCCTGAACCCCTATTTGCCCGTCCCTGAATGGATGAAGGATTGTGCAGCCATGTGGACAACTCCAGGCCTAGGTGGTCAGTAATGCGGTATTGCTAGGCTTCCCCCTGCTAAGCGCTGCGTTGAAAGGAAGGTGACCTCAGGAGGACCTGCGTGCGGGGTGTTCAGAGCAGGGAGACACTCAGCTACAGCTGCCCCAGGAGGCCCTGACTGAGCACCAGACCTGGGCTCCCCTCGCCCATGAGGATGTGGAGGCCCAGGACACCACTGCCATGGCTGGCTCTGCTGCCTCCCGGGGCTGAGTGGTGTTTGCCTGGGCAGACAGCAGCACTGGGTGACTCAGATTGCGGGTGCTGTAGAGTGCTGCAGAGTGGCTGAGCCTGCGGCTGGAGACGCAGGGGTTACGGACGTGAGCCAGCTGCTGTTGTCCACCCTGCATCAGAACAGAAGGTGGTGAGCGCACCCCGGAGGGCCCGGTGTGTGGATGAGAGGCTGGGGTCAAGCAGGTGCAGCCCCCAGACCAGGGCCACGTAGAGGTCCGCAGGGGATATTCCTGCTCTCACTTCCGGAGCTGACTCCTAGGAGGGCTAGCATGGTACCACAGACTGACCTTTTTCCCTGGAAGCTCCATCGGCCCCCAGAGGAAGGCTGGTCACAATTCCCTGGATGTGACTGCTGCCCTATCTCCTTCTGGGAGGCTTCCTCACATCCCTAAGACACGTAAAGAAGCACTGTGACTCTTTAGGCGTGTGACGACCTCCGAGGGCACACGCCACCCCTCAGATGTGGCTACTGAGATGTGGTTGCTCAGAATTTTTATTCTAAGAGCAAGGATGAAAACCCTCACCAAGGCCAAGGACTGCTGGCCTTGAGAAGCTGAAGGCTGGGCTTGGTCAGGGGGTGCCCCAGCAGCTGTTCCAATGACACAGCCATCACCAGGGCCTGAGACCCTGTGGAACTCACTGGGGTTCACAGGAACTCAAGCGCCGCCTGGGTCTTGCATGGGGACAGGAGTGGCCCAGCCAAGGAAACCAGCGTTTTCACCGGTTTGACTTGGAGAGCAACCAGGAAAGGTGAGAAGGTGGAAAGTATGTGAAGTCAGCAGCCAAGCCAGAAAGTGCCCAAGTGGAGGAGTATGGAGATGACCGCTGCACTTTGATGGCTGCCTGAGGCTGCTGGGCCACAAAATGGTCATGTTCTAGCTGCTTCTAGGTAGCCTGCCTGCAGGACATGCTGAGCCCGGTCCCCTCCCTCAGAGCACCGAGCAGCAGCTGGCAAGCAGAGGGCCAGGTGAGACACGCTGTATTCGTTCCCCATCGGCCCAAGCTGTGTTCGTTCCCCATCGGCCCAAACTCGGTGGTGCAGAACAGCTGTTTGTCGTGCTCTAGGATTCCAACAGGTACCGCAGGTGACTTGTTTCTGATCCTTTGTGTCTGAGAGCTCACACCTGAGGCCGGGGTGATGCTCAGCTAAGGTGTGACTCTCCTAATGGATCTCTTCATGTGGACTTCTGCTGCTGCTTCTAGGATCACTGCCAGGACCACGACCTCGCCACAAAGCCTGGATTTGCTCACAGTATAGTAGGTTGGTCCAGAGGGTAGAGTTAGAGAGCCAGAGTCAGGGAGCCAGGTAGAAGCTGGCTTTGGAAGCCATGCAGGTTACTTCCTCTACGTGCAGTTCATTAAGAATGAGTCACGTGTCACCTGGAGGCCTTGTGTCCCCCTGGATGGGATGGGATGATATGTATGCCGTTACCTCTTGCTTCCTGTTTCTAGAAACACTCACAGAATCCAGAGGCTCTGAGTGTTCTTGGTGAAGAAGAGACTGGTGGTTCCAGAGAAGGTCCAGGGCTTTGAGGATTGAGTCACATCCTGCCCCGAGTGGGTTGCCTTGAGATGCCAGTGACCAGCTAGCCATGGGTCACTGACTACTGCTGGATAGGTCAACCCCAAAGAACAAGCCACTTGGAGTCACTGCCAATCCTCCTGATCTGGATCTTGGCTTTCCCAGTATAAGACTTTGAGAAGTCTTATACTCTGGAGCCCACTCATTCTTCTCTTCACCCTACTTTTCCTGGGGTTTACCCTGAAGATCAATGAGCTGCCCACTGGGGAGTCAGGGAGTGTGTCAAGCCAGAGGAGTCATTTGTGTTGCTTCTTGAAGATGAACCAGCAGATAAGGGATTCAAAAAGCATGGACTGGCCACGTGTGGTGGTGCACACCTGTAATCCCAGCACTCCGGAGGCTGATGCAGGAGGATTGTTGCAATTTCAAGACCAGCCTGAGCTATAAAGTGAGCTCAAGGCCAGCCTGAACCATATAGCAAGACCCTGTCTCAAAAAGACAAAAGAAAGCATGGGCTGAAATCTGTACTTTGTGAGATCAGAAAGTCAGGCTGACCCTACAAAATTCGATAGACTACACAGAGTTTGGAGTCCAGGTTCGAGAGGCTGGAGGAGGTAGAAAGACATCCTCAGGATGAAGGTTTATAGGCACTCACGGCCATGGTGAATTTGCTGTAGTCCAGGACTCTTGAGCCCTAGAGACACAGAGCCTGTGCGTTCTCAGCCTTTTTCCTGACTAAATTCAGACCTCACTAATATGGAACCAGACAGCTGAGGTGAGGAGCATGTCTTTCAGGCACAGGAATATTCGAACCCTCTCCAGGATGTCCTCCACCTGGTGTCAAGATCCTGAGAAACACGTTGGTTGTCTGGAGGTCTCTGAGTAAGCGAGGGTGAACGGCAGGGGGGACTGGAAGTGTTGAAGGACATTTCGTGGGTTCCAGGAGCTACCAGGTGCAGTCAGGGCAAACAGCTCCCCAGCAATGGAACTCTAGCACCCTGTAAATCCAGGTCATTGGTTTTTTTATTGTCCCACCCCTGTCACATCATTTTAGTATGCCACTATCAGAGAGGCAGGCAGACTGTTCCCAGGGCCTGGAGGGCGGGCTGTCTCCTCCAATTTTGCAGATTGAATTAGCCAACTCTTAGCCTTTTGAGGGCCCCTCCTGGCACAGCTTGGAGAACAATTATGATCAGAGATGTGCATAATCAGATTTGTGTTTTAGGGCATTAACTGGGCTGTGGCACGGAGCCCAGTGGCTGGAGAGCAGGTCTTTGCTGCCACGTGGTACTGAGACAGGTGGGACCTGGGACATCTGTGGGAACAGCAAAACTCTCCCCTGCCTGCAAAGAAACCCCATGATTAGGTCTGAGCCTGGGAGAACCCCGGGTTGCCAGAGCCCCCTGAGCAGAGCGGAGGGGAAAAGCTTGAAGAAGCCTTGTTTTTCTCTAGCACCCAGTGCCTTCCCCAGGGACCCAGGCCCCCATCCCGCTCCTGGGAACCTGGTGAGAACACACTGCCTGCCCACTGCTGGAAGCATTGCTCCTACTTTGCTGTGAGGCCTGAGACCCACAGGCTTGGGGTCCCATGCTGCACAGGAGGTACCATGGCACGTACAGCTTGCAGCCTGCAGCCTGCAGCACCCATGGCTGTGGGTCCCGAGAAGAACAGCCGTAACTGAGGGAGCTGCCCTCGGTGAGGCCCTGCCCAGCCTCTGCCGCTTTACTGAGTGCAGCGGGAAGGCAGGGCTCCTGTGGGTGGGAGCGCAGCAGAGGTGGGTGCACCCACAATGGGTGGGAGATGATGGAGCCAGCTAGGGAGGCCCAGGGTTCTCGCTTTCTCGATTTGTGCCTTTCCTTGGGGGTTTTCAGCTCTCTGTTGCTGCAAAAATCAGTTTAAAAGGAGGGTTTATTTTGGCTCATGATTTCAGAGCTTCAGTCCAAGGATGGCTGGCTCTGTTATTTTGGGGGTTCTGGGAAGAATATCATGGTGGAGCTGGAGCAAAACAGCTCAAATGCTGACCTTCCACATCCCCTTCCAGGCCACACCCCCAGTGACCTCACTTCCTGTCACTAAGCACCGCTTCCCACAGGTTCCACCACCTCCAATAGCACCACAACCTGGTGACCACGGCTTTAGTATGTGGGCCTTTGGGACATGCTAGATCAAAGCTAGTGGAGTGCTCTCCACTGTTCCTGCTTTTACCCGCAGGGAAAGGCTTGTGGGTTGAGAGTCTGGCTGGAAAGGGGCCTTTGTCCTGGGGCATCTGGCTGGCCTCTAGCTGCTGTTTGATCAAGTGTTAAGGTCCCAGTTCCACCTGTCTCTTGCTGTTTGACTTTGGACAGGTTACTTAACCTTTCTGTGCCTCTGTTTTCTCATCTGTAAAACAGAAAGGAATAATACCTGGCTGGGTGGATTGTATCCCTGTAATCAGTCCCGCATCAGTGGATAGTGTTGAAGGTGACATGACTAAATGCTCAGGATGATGGGCAGCTCCGGCATGTAGAAGGCGTAAGACTATGATTGTTTCCTTACAGTCATAGCCATCGTGCGGAATCAGAGGATGTTTCTCTAAGAACAGCAACTGTACCTGCAACAGAACCCTGATGTCCAGGCCAAAATTGGGTGTAGAGGAGCGGGGCACCCCTCTTCTATGTCCTTCTGAAGGATGATGGGGCTTATGTGTGTTGCTGAGGGACTCCAAGGTCTAGAAGAGTCTCCCCCAAAGTGCTTGTGGGCTGCCTTTGTGGCTTTGAGGCCACCATCCTTCTTCCTGTGGCCCTAAGCCTCTCCCCCTTGTCCTTCTGCACGAGTCCCACCCTGTCCCTCTTCCAAGAAATGTAACTATGAAACCTTCCATCTTAGATTAGCAGGTAGAAATCCTGTGCAATGCTAAAATGATTTTTCATGTAAGTGTCCCACACAAATATTGGGGCATCCTATACTAAAACTCAGAATTCAGATTTCGCCAGGTGTCTTACCTTTTTATTTGGTAAATGCAGTGATCTTACTTTGAGATCCCTGACGGAGGACCCTGCAACACAGTTAAGGAGACACTGAAGTAGGGAGGGCTGAGGCCTTCCTCCTGTGGGAGCCTGGAAGTGCTTCCGGGTGGGTACTGTAATGTTATCCCTCTGGCCTGGAGTCGGTCAGTGTCCTGGCCTTCAGCACGTGGAATGCCAACTGTGTACTAGAGCCAGAGCCAGGCCACCTTGTGCCTTTGGAATGGAAGCTGGGACTGTGCAAACGGGACTGGAGAAGCACTGAGGGATCTGGCCAGGAGGGCTGTCCCCGCCTCTCCAGCCAGGCAGGGTGACAGGCACATGGCTGATTAGACTGGGGTGTGTGAAGAAGTTTGCTTTGGAAGGAAGTCTGGGTGTCGGTTCTCAGAGGAAGTGCAGAGCACTCAGGCACAAGGAATGTGCTGGACGGAGCATGGGGCTGGTGCTGTGGCCTGGCAGTGGGACAAGGTTTGTGGAGGAGGCAGCAGACTGTTCTGTGCAACCCCCTTTCTGGACCTGAGACCTGGTGTGCGAAGATCTCCCCACGCTGATAGGCAAGAACCTTGGGTCTGGGGCCATGTTATACTGGGGGGCGAGGGCAGTGTAGGTGGAGGGAAAGCTTCTGGCACAGAGGGTGTGGGAGTAGGGCATACTCCACACCTCAGTGTGCAGAGCTCAGCTGGGGCTGGGGGAGCTGCCTCGTCCCTGGGCTGGGTGACCCAGGGAAGAAAGAGCTATCATGAGCATCCTCAGGTAACCCAGGCTTTTGCAGATGCTGGCATTTTAGGATAATAATAGCTGGCATTGCTTCTACCTAGATTTTTCCACGGGGCTGTCTCTGCCAGAGCCTTTGGCGAGGTTGCTGCAACCCTGAGCTGGCAGAGTTTCTGGTGCCATGTCCAGGAAAGACCGGAGGCGCTGTTGTGTTTGAGACATGTGAGCGCTTTATAGGCTCCTGCGACTGGCCTTGTCTGAAAATCAGAAAAGGACTCCCAGGAATACGGAAAGTCCCAAGAGTAGAGGGGAGGCATTCCCTGCTTCCCTTCCTAACCCTCAGTCACCTGGTACCAGGGCTGGCCCAGTGGACCCTGTCCTCTCGCAGTGGGCAAGGCAGGCAGCCCCTCCCTGAGAGCCCTAGAGCTCCCCAGAGCTCACACTGTGACCCAAGAGTCTACCCTTAGCTCCATACAGCCCTAGATCATGGTCACATGCAGCCCTGTCCCTTACCCATGACTTAATAAGCAGCTTCATCTCATTGCCTCAGTTTCCTTGTCTGTACAGTGGGGCTCTTGCTCACTTTGGAAGATAAGATGGTGTGAAGATGAATTGGAGGTGAAGAATAGGGCTTCCATCTCCAGAACTGAGTTATGTTGACATTTTCCTTTTTTCTTTTTGGTACCAGGGATCGAACTCACTACCTGGCGCTTGCCGGGCAGGTGCTGTGCTGCTGAGCTATATCCCCAACTCCCCGTGTTGGTATTGTCATGCCCTCTGCCCCTTTGCTTACCCTCCTTGGTGAGCTGGCAGGTCCTGGGCCCTCCTGCCGCTCTGTGCCTCTGTCCTCCCCTCTTTTCTTCACCCTGTAACAGTGGGCTCTAGAGAAGCAGGAGGTTGCATTGTGAGGAGGAGAGCTCCCCATCAAGCCTGATGATTCTGGGATTTTCAGTGAAAGAGAAATATTCATCCTAAGGATGTCATCAGTGGCCCGAACTGAAGCTCTGCAGGTTGCTGGGTCCTCCCTGGGGCCACCCTCAAGCTCCTGACTGCCCCAGTTCAGCCCTGCAGGTGGAGATACATTCTAGGAGCTAAGTGACTTGGGACGCTGTGCACAAATCAATGCATCCAGAAACCTAATAGGTCCTCATGTTACAGATAAGGAAATCAAGGGACAGGGAAGCTCTGTAATTTTCCCAGGAGCATCCAGTCAACCTTATTTGAACCCAGCCATGGGCCCAAGAGCCCAAGTCTTACCCCTTGTACACTGCACCGGGCTGGAGTGGCCCAGCAGTGTGGCAAGTGCACCATCAGGACCTGAAGGAGAACACGTGGGGAACAGTGATGGTAGAGGTGCCCAGACTCTTGTGATGTCACACTGCAAGCCCCGCTCCCAGCAGGCCCCCATTCCTGGGAGATTTGGGACCTTGTTCCTTTCACCTGACATCCCAGCCCCTGTCTCATCCTTGGAGCATTTATGGCCCAGCATAACTGCAGGGGCCAAGGAACAGCTGACCCCAGATGGTGCTTCCATCCAAGCCCTGAGCAGCCAGAGTGTGTGCAGAGCTGGGGTGGCGAAGCCGAGGGCTCCCTGGTTGACCATGATTTCTGCCAGGTCCCCACATCTTTCAGGATGTGCTCGTGTCTCTCTGCTGGTCTCCCCTGTCACCTGCCAGCAGGGAGATCCAGAACAAAGATGTGGGTGCCTGGCTCCTGTAGAGGGAAGGGGCATGGTGAGTGTGCTAGTGCCCCTGTGACCCAGTACCACACACTTGACAGAAAAGTGTCCTGTCATGGTTCTGGACACCAGAAGTCCAAAATCAAGGTGTCAGCAGCTTCATGTCCTTCTGGAGGACAGGGGGTCAGCATGCGCTCCCAGCCTCACTCTTCGGTGTGTAGACGGCATCTTCTCCCCTGTCTCTCAGCTTTCCCTCTAGTGATGATGACCTTGGGCTCTGAGACGGTTTCCTTGTCTGTAAGCAAAGGCTGACCACACCAACCACGCAGGCCTTGGATACCTTTGCAGGGACCTGGTTGCTGTCACCACATCCCCCAGCTTTTTGCTTCTGTTCTCTGGGAGCCTCTTCTCAATCCTCTGATAAACTCTGAACTAGAAAATCAAAGAGGCAAAACAGCTCTTTGCCAGTTGCCACTATTTCAGGGTAGCGGTAAAGCCCCGGGCAGTGTCACTATTGCAGGATGCTGTTGAAGCCCGGGGCAGTTTCCATGCCAGCGCCCCTGCTGGATCTCCTGCCACGTTCCCAGGCCACTTCCTGCAGGCTTCTGGGCTTTCTAAGTACAGCTTCCTTCTTGTGTCAACAAAGAAACCGTGCTCTGAATGGTTCATGCCCCTGTGACCAGCTTCTAAGGGGACCAGAACTCAGGGTCGGAGAGGGGAGCAGGGACAGACAGGGAGTGGCAGTGATTGCAGAGAAGCCCTGAAACCCACGCGGCTGGCTTTTGTCACCCAGCCATAGGGACGTTGAGGCCTAGCCGCCCTGGATATGTGGCCTTGGCCTGTGCCAGGGAATGTGTGGTGCAGGCAGGCCCTGCTAAGCTGCCTCTGAACAGGACGCTTTGGCTTGGAGAGAACAAAAGGTTGAATCGACTCCTCAGGCAGAGACGGGGAGAGCTTTAGTGGCTGGGTGTCACCTATGACAAGGTGGATAGCTCTGGGCAGATCCTTTGCCTGGAGCCTCAGTTTCCACACCTGTGAGATGGGAATAATAACCATGCTGAGAAGATTAGAGAGACTTTGTGCCGCTTGGTGGCCACTCCTGGCCCTGCGGAGCCATTCCTTGTGTTGGGATGTGGTAGGTGGCTGTTTGGGCCCTGGAAGGCCAGCTGCCATGCTCAGCATGGCACCTCCTCCTGGGCAACCTTCAGTGTAGGCTGCGTGGCTTGTGGAATCCCCGCTGTGCTCCCAGGGCCTATGACAGAGGGGCCCTGTAAGGTACTCGCCCCTCAAAAGTCAGGAAACCAAACCTAGAACCTCTATGGTTTCACATGAGCAAGATAACAGGACTCACCTCGGGTCTCAGCTGCTCAACCAGCCCGGGCCCTGTTGGGTAGTGAGACCTCTTCATAAATTGACCCCAGTGTGGACACAAGCCTTGAGCACAGCTAACAGAAGCTACAATTACTGAAGATGGTAAAAACCTGGCTGTCTCCCTTCTGGGCCTGCCTGTGTCTAGGGGCTACCAGCCCATGCCTTTCCCTCCCACCTGTTCATTTCTGCTGACCCCCTCCCTAGGGTAGTGACACAGAATGATGGGACCCCTTTCTCCCACTGAGGGGTCCTCAGGAGACACCTAGTATGAACAGTCTTAGCGTAGGGAGAGCCCAGTCTTCCTCTAATGAGAGACCGCTCTGCCCCAGGACTCTCTTCATAGGCCACTGCCCACCTGCTCGGTATCCTTGGATGTCAGTCCCCAGCGTGCACAGGGACAGAGACAGAGACTTGTTGGGAGCATCAAGCCCCTGCTACTTTAGGCCTGCCTTTCTGCTGACCAGCTGGGCCCTGGCCAGGATGTGTGGGGAATCAGGGGTTCAAGTTGTGAGGGAGCACATGCCTGGCTCTCTGTTGCCATGGCTACCAGACACCCCAAATTCACTCCACACTGTAGTTCCTGCTGTCCCCTTCACTTTTTAATAGAGGTCAAATCTGCACACCAAAGTCACGCAGCTCTTAACCAATATTCCAAGTTTGGGCATCTGGGAGTTCTAATGTTTCTAGTTCCAAAGGATTTCTGGGGTTTGCTGGGAATGACGCTGCCCAGTCACACTGGCAAGCTGGAAGGCTGTATCGAAACAGACACTGAGCTTTCTCGGGCTGTCATGTAGAATTATCGGGCTGGAGGTCTTGAAGGTAGCCAAGCCCTGTCAGCAAAAGAAAGCAGTAGCAGCGGTAGTATACTTGGATTTTTCAGAGGTCTTTGGCAAGCTTCTATGACCCCCAACTTTTCCTTTCTTTGAAAAGATGGAATTGCTTCGCTGTGGCTTGGCAGGGCTTGGACAGTTTGTCACACACAGGAGTTCATGGGGAGAGGAAATGGTTCCTGGTGATAGACGTGTGCTTTTCTTGATGGAGGACTGTAAACAGCAGAGTCTCTCGTGGGGATGGGTACCGCGTTCAGAGCAGCTCTGGAATTTCCAGAGGGAGGACGGTGGAGGCTGAAGAGATGGAAGCATGGAAAGATGGACCTCCTGATGGGAGAAAGTGTGTCTACTTATACAATCTGCATAGAGGCTGTCCAGAGAATTTAAGGGGAGGGTAAGATCTGGCACAAGAATAACATCTCATCTTCAACAAAACATTGTGCCTTGGTGGTTACCTGGGGAACAAGAGAGAAGTTGTCTCTGTTATCAAGGGGAAGGCCAAGTCACTTTGGGCATCAGCTCTCTGAGCTGTGTTCGCTTCTCTTGGGGCCCTGCCAAACTCATGAGAAGCGGTGACCTTGTCCTAGATACCCGAGGTACAGACAGCTTCACTCCCAACAGATGGGCGCAGGAATGATCCTGGCTCATGTCCTGTTAAATGTAGGATCTGGAGGAGGAAGCCTGTAGTGAAAATTGTAAATCAGTAGAACTTCTGGGGACTGGGAAGCCCAGGTAATGGAACTGAACTTCACTTTAGTTCCCAGTCATTGCTAAGGATCGACACTTGGTAGCTGATTGGCCACAGTAACACAGCAGTTTCATCCATTGGCCATGTGTCCACTGTGTGTCCATTGTGTGCCTGGACGCAGTCATGTGTGGTATTGTTGTGCTTTTAAAAAATGGGATTATAATTCTGGCATAGGTTTGCTTACTGGTACATTACGGAAATCACTATCCAAAGAAGCACTTTCTTGTCTTTAATGAGACATTTCTCCACACAGTGTCTGTGTAATAATCAGTTCCCTCTCATTGGCTATTTCTGTTATTTTTACATTACAGATAATATAACAGCATAACCTTAAGCGTCCTCATATTCAAATATGTGCAGTTAGGACAAGTGTGTCTAAGGGCGGTCACCTGGAAGGAAAATTGCAGTGTCAAAGAGGGTATGCATTAAGCTTTTGATCCATGGTCTCCCTGTGCTGAGAGGATTAACTGCCTGCAAAAAAGGCTGGTCCAAGGCACCTGGCAGTGCCCATTTCCTCAGACTCCTACCCACACTGGATATTAGTTTCCTACTGGTGCAGTAACAAATTATCATAACCCTACTGGTTTAAGATTTATCATCTGGGGCTGGGGATATAGCTCAGTGGCATAAGCGCCTGCCTGGCAAGCGTGAGGTCATGAGTTCAATCCCTGGTACCAACAAAAAAAAAAAAAGATTTATCATCCTATGTTTCTAGAAGTCTAACTCAGGTTTCACTGAGCTAAAATCACAGTGTGGACAGGGCTGCATTCCATTTGGGAGGCTCAGAGGAGAATCTGTTCCTTGGCCCTGATTCCCTTTTATCTACAAACCCGGCAATAACCAGTGGAGCCTTTGTGGCATCTCACACAAAGCCATTCCGACTCTGACTCTTCTCCTATCTCCCTTTCCATTTTTAAAGCCCTGGTGTTTACATGAGGCACAGCGGATAGATAACTCAGGATCATCTTCCAGTCCTCTGGTCAGCTGAGTAGCAGCCTAATTCTGTTTTTCCCCTTTGAGATAACAGCACAGGCTACCAGGTGGCTGTGGACATTTTAGGAAGGGGACATAATTCTGCAGAACTACAAAGATCAGCCGTTTACTTTTTTTCCATTCTGAGAGAAAAAGTGACATTCTGCTCTTTGAAGCTGCATTTTCTTGATACTGGTAAAGCTGAACATCTTTTCCTATGTCTTGAAGAGGCAAAACATCCTCATAATTGTAATTATTTGGACCCTTTGTCTCCTTTCCTACCAGGTTGCCCTTTTGCCTTTTCTATTCCCAATCGAACTATGAATTCCTCCAGATCAGGGACTTTCTGGCAGTTCACTTTGTGTCCCTCCCAGAGCCTCAAAATGCACTGGGATTCAGAGAAAGCCTTCAGTGCCCGCTGGTCTTTCTTCCCTCCCCAGTGTGATTCTTCCTACTCCGATGTCCTTGGAAGGAATGTCAGGGAGCTTCCGGGTGAGCTTCCGGGCTGAGTCTGTATATGGGAAGGTGTGGTGGGCTGAGACAGGAGTGCCTCGTGATTTCCACTTGAAGCTCTCTATCTGCTGGTTTCTTATCCAGATTCAACCAACCTCACATTGAGAAAAGGTGTTTTAAAACTGCTTTATTCTGAGGTGTTTGCGTGTGTGAGGTGCTGTCAGTAATATAGGGATGATTTCAGGTATGCGGGAGGATGCAGCCGTGGGCTTCTCTTTCCGCGGTGGGGTCCCCGGTCTAAGAGACCAAGTGTCCAGACCCCAGCTGTGCCTCTTGACCCTCAGAGCCAGCTCTCTGACCTGGAAACACAGTGGTAGCGATCCCTCGCATGTTAGGTTTGCTGAGAAGGCAGTGGGCGTCACCAGCAGCTCCATCTCCAGCACCTCACGCTGTTGATCCCAAAAGCAGGCAGAGCTGCAGAGAGGGGACTGGCAGCAGCTGCCGGGCTCAAATGAATGGGACTGTGAAGGGGGGCACAGAAGACTGATTTTAGGTCATTCTTAGGGCGTCAGGCAGTGGCTCTTGGCGTTTGAGAAATCACAGTGAGAGTGAAATCGCTTCTCTGTTTATGTGGGGCCCGATGGAGGATGGGGTATGGCGGGCTAGGGTTAGGGTGAGGGTCAGGGTTGACTTGTGCATGCCCAGAAGTGCAGGCATCTGTACCAGCCCCCTTGCTGTGTCCTGTGGGGCTGTGTAGAGGTGGCGCCCAGTGGCACTGAAGGGCTTCTTGTCTGCCTGAGCTCTGCTTGTTGAGCAGAGCACGGCAGTCCATACTCCGAGGCCTGCCACAGTGCTAGGTCTGGGGTTCAGCAGCCTGCACTTCCGTGAACCAGGCTTCCGTCTGCTCGGACCCTGCACATTAGCTGGGGCCCCCAGACCAATGCCTCCTAGTCAGAGCCTCCGCTGAGCCCCAGCCTCCATCCTAGCTCCCAGAAATCCTATCCATACCCACTGGGCTGTGGCCTCTGGTCCCATGGCAGGACATTGCGGGGATCAGCCCTGGGCCCTTAGGTCCAGGCCTGGCCACCTATCCTGGCTTTTCCTATTACAGCTCCATACCTGCTTTCAGGATGGAGAGCACCCCAAGACAAAGTGGAGGCAGGTCCCACTGTCTGCCAACACCCTTCCAGATGGTTTGCTGGGACCCCAGAATACCAAGCTTCAGGAGAACCTTCCTTACCTCCACCTGTACATCTGGAACCCCACGTCCCCTCCATGCAAGGGCTGCTGTTGGAAAGTGTCCCTCCATTCTCACCGCTGTATCACCCCCTGCCCACAGCTTCTGTCTTCTGGTTGAAAGCATAGGGGAGGCTGCCACCGCTGGAGGTCCTGTGTGAGAGCAGGATTGTCAAGCCTGGCACAGTGCCAGCTCTATGAAGGGACCCATGATGGTTGTTGTTCTGCCCCCCTTTTCCTGCCCAAAGCTGCCCCTTCCTAGGCCTAAGCCTAAGAGGAGCTTTGACTCCAGGACGGGCAGTTAGATGCCTTCCTTCCTCCACAGAGTGGAGCTGGCAACCCCGGGGGGAAGGCCCCTGGGCTGGTTCGAAGCCAGCTTCCGCCTTTGTGTCTCTGCTGAGGCTCCAGTCCACCATGAAGGGCTCCCCAAGGGCACAGCTGCAGCCTGGAGGGCAGATGGCCAGCAGCGCAGCCTCTGTCGGGCCCGGCTCCCAGCCCTCCCTGGAACTCATTAGCACTTATTAAACCTGTCTGCTCCATGTGCAAGACCAGCCCTGAGTCTCCAGTCCCAGCCTTGGGTGTGGGGGGAGATGGCACATAGGCAGTGATTGCGTGACACGGGTGTGGGATCCTCCAGGCTGCAGGGAGCTTGTGAGGGCAAATACTGAGACCAGCCAGGTGGACCAGGTTGAAGAGTGGCTGAGGTCTTTGACATTTGAGTGTCCTGAGTCGGCACGGGCTTCGCCTTCCAGGGCACTGTAGGTCTGCTGCCCTGCATTTCACTGATGGAGCTGCCCTTCCTGCCTCCCCCCAGGAGTGCATCATTGATGAGGACTGCGGCTCTTCCAGATACTGCCAATTCTCCAGTTTCCAGTACACCTGCCAGCCGTGTCGGGACGAGCAGACGGTGAGGGTGCCCAGGGGTCTCTAGGGCCACGGGACAAGGCTTGTGGGGCTGTGGGGAGACTTCTCAGCCGAGCTGCTGGAAAAGCCTTGCGGAGTTGGGTTCGGGGCTGACTCCTGGAGAGAGCAGGAAGTCATCCCAGACTGGAGTCACGGAAGCCAGCTGTAGACCGGTTGCCACCTCTACCGCACCTCGGCCTCCTGGAGGGCAGAGGAGGGAGGTTGGAGGGGAGAGGAGGAGGCCCCGTGCCTGTCCCTGTCCCTTCCATGGGGTCCTGTCCTAGAGACACAGAGTAGCACATCTCCTGCCTCAGGCAGGGAAGAGGGCAGCTCTCCTCCAGGGCCTGCAGTCACCCCGAGGTCTTTCTGCCAGTCTGCTCAGGAAGAGGCAGAATGAGGGCAGGAAGAGGCGGGAGCTTTGCTGATGGGATTTCACTGAGAAGGGTGAGACCAGTGCAAAGGGCCGCTTCTCCATCCCAACAGACACTGGGGACAAAGTCATGCGTTCTCAGACTTCTTGTCATTTTTCCTTGTTATGACAACACAACCTGATGGTAAGTTTAAAAAATAAAGGGCATCTCGTTACCCAGCTTGGCTGTATCCATGGTGAAGCACCTGCAGGTGTTGTACTTGCCAGTCCACCCTACATCGCCACAGCTGTGGGGGCCCCGCACCATTCCCAGCACCCACTGCCTTCTGGCCTGGGGCTTTCCTGGTGGGCGCTGACCTGCCAGGTCACTGGAATCACGCAGCTTCCTGCACAGATGGCCTTGAGCCCTCCCTTCCAGACTAGGGCACTAGTGATGAGAGGAAGCCAGAGATACCCAGCTACCCTTGGCAAAACCTTGAGCTTCGTCACAGACTGATACCCACCCACCCCAAGTGGCATTTTCCAGTGTTTTAACTCTCACATCTGCACTGAACACTCATGTTGATCCCCTTGACTTTGCCTGAGTGCCCCAATTCTCGTTTCTTCCCACCTCTGCAGCTCTGCACCCGGGACCGTGAGTGCTGCAGAGACCAGCTGTGTGTTTGGGGTCACTGTACCAAAAAGGCCACCAGAGGTGGCAACGGGACCATCTGTGACAACCAGAGGGATTGCCAGCCTGGGCTGTGCTGTGCCTTCCAGAGAGGTGTGTGGGCTCCCCTCTGGGTGGAAGGGAAGCCACTGAAAACCTTGCCCAGCACAGCAGGTCATCCCTGCCTGTTCAGACTGCGAAAGCTCTCAGTGTGTGTCCCGGACCCACAGGCAGGACCAGAGTGGGGAGACCATGGTGTTTTCCCTGTTGATGCCTGGCTGAAATAAATCCAGGCATGAGCCCAGGGGATTCCGGCACCCCCTTCCTGTCCCATTCACCCCATCCTCTCTGTGCATTGCCCCTCCTGCTCCCAGCTTCCATCCTCTCCATCTCCTCAGGTGAGGTCTACACACACCCACTCTGCCCCCAGCATTGTGTCCCCAAAGCTCTCAGCCACCTCCTAGGTCCCCCCAAACCTCTTCTCCCCACTCTGCCCAGTGCCTGCAGCTGCAGTGTTCCTGAAGCCTTTCCTGGGAATGCTGCTCTAAGGTGCCCATAGCTCCTGTCACCGCCCTCTTCTGCAGCCACCCACCTCCCTGCTCTCCCGCGCCGTCCTCTGTTCAGCCCAGCGTTTCCCACAGGGCCTTCCTGGCCCCAGGCGTTTGTCATCTCTCCCAGCTTTGTGGCTCTCTGAACCCAGCTCTCCTCTTCCAGACAGACGTCCCTGACTGCTCCAGGGCTCTCCATTCATCCCCTCCTGAGCTCAGACTACAATTCCACTTCTTCAAACCTAACTTCACTTGGGGGTGGAGGGGGTGACTGCTTATTGCTGCCCCTCTGTGGTGACTCTCGGCTGGTTCCAGGCCTGCTGTTCCCTGTGTGTACCCCACTGCCTGTGGAGGGTGAGCTCTGCCATGACCCTGCCAGTCGGTTGCTGGGCCTCATCACCTGGGAGCTTGAGCCCGATGGGGCTTTGGACCGGTGCCCGTGTGCTAGCGGCCTCCTCTGCCAGCCCCACAGGTGAGGCGCCTCTGCTCCCTGCAGGGGTGAGGGGAGGTGATGTGCCATGGGCAGTAGCGGTGGGGTGGATGGGGCTCAGGGCAGAAGCCTGGGGTGCTGTGGACCCAATTGAGGGTTGGTTCTCCTGGAGGTGCCCTTGGGCCATCCAGAGGGGAGGATCCTAGTGTTGTCAGGCATTTAGTGGGTCCAGATTTGGGGCTCATCCAGATGGCAGTGGCAGCTTCCCAGGAGGATGCCCATGGAGAGGGCATGGAGGGAGAAGAGCTGAAGGCTGAGGCGGTGCGCAGGCCATCATGGCGATGGATAAGAATAGAAGGCATTGGCAGAAGCAGAGGGGTGGTTAGGAGTGCACAGCCAAGGTGGAGGGTGCTGGCATGTCAGAGGCTGCCCGGAAAGGGGTCTGGCAGGATGGCATCTCCACGCACTTTCCTGTCCTAGTGGAACTTTCCAGGACGGCTGGACAGACAGCCTCCCCTATAGAGGCATGATCCTGGGCTCCATGTTGTGCAGCAGGTATGGGGGTTAGCCTGTGACGGCACCCCACTGTCAGACTGCATCCTACCTAGAGGCCCAGGTGGGCAGGGGGCTGAGATGGCACCACGTGGCCTTGAATTCCCAATTCCAAGTCCCTGGGCTGCTGAGCCACGGGTCGGACTAGGAACACGGGACATTCTCTCATTGACCACATTCTCTTTGGCCACCTTGTTTAATACAAGGTGTCGACAGGAACTGTGAGAGGGGTGGTAGTGTGCAGGTGAGGCCAGAAGCCCCGTAGACAGCAGCCCCCTGCAGCCTAGGTTTTGCCCCCATGGGGAGAGCTTTGTCCAAGCCACAGCCACGTCTTTCCGCAGCCACAACCTGGTGTACGTGTGCAAGCCGGCCTTCGATGGCAGCCGTGACCCCAATGGTGAGAGCCTGCTGGCCAGGGAGGCCCCTGCTGAGTATGAAGATGGCGGCTTCATGGAGGAGGTGCGCCGGGAGCTGGAGGACCTGGAGCGGAGCCTGACGCAGGAGATGGTGCTGGGGGCGCCCCCTGCCCCTGAGCTGCTGGGAGAAGAGGAGATCTAGACCCAGATCCGGCCACGGGTAGACGTGCAGTAGAAATAGCTAATTTATTTCCCCAGGTGTGGGCTGGCCAGGCTTTCCCCATGTGCCCTCCCCAGTAAGTTTCCCCTTTGGGTTGACAAAATGAGGTGCTGTGCATTTGTCCAGTTTGCTCCAACCGCACTCCAGGCGTCCTTGTTCTGGGCAAGGCAGGGCGTGGCAGAGTGAATGGGGTGGAACCCAGCTGCCCTGAATCACTGGCCCCTCTGCCCCTGCAGGTTGACACCAATTTGGTGTACATCAATTACAGAATTGTTTGAAGGTGGGCGATGGAAAATGCGGTCTGCCTAGGATGGGTCTGGGGAAATGTGTGGGGGTGCTGCTTTGTAAACATCAACCTCGCAAACGTGCGTGAGTGGCTCATTTGTGCAGTTCCTTCCCCAGGCGCAGGCACCTGGTGCTTGCTCTGCTTTATGCGTGCTCATCCGCTCGGCTGTTTTATTCAGTTCCTACCTCGTGTCAGGATAGAATTTTCATACCCACCATCGAGTCACTCTCAGCCTGGGGGCGGGAGTGTGTGGAGGCTCAGAGATCACAAGTTACTTGCCCAAGTCACATGGCAAGTGAAGACCAGACGGAGTTTTCCCCTGTGTGACTCCAAGCCCATCATTCTCCCAGTTAATCCACACCAGTTTCAGTGCCACTAACACAACACCCCAAAGGAGAGATAACAAGGTCAAAGTAGTTCCCGCAACTGTGTCAGAAATAGCAGTGTGGAGTGGCCATCATTCTAGTGGAGACAATGGCATGGACACTGTCTCCCCTTGACATTTGCATTAGTAAATTTGAAGGCACATGACTAGAGCATAGAATCTAAGTTAACACGCAGAAGACATACTTAGGCCCAGATTAGTAATGAGATTTGCAAAATCACTTAGCAGAAACTGCAGACCATTACCAAGCACATGGAGAAAATCAAACCACGCCAGGCTCTGTGAACTATGGTTGTAGCATCCAAACCAAGAACATCAAACTAGATGTCATTCTGCAAATGATATTTTTACTTGCCAAGAACTGTTTCCATCATGTATTTGTCCAGACTTATTAAACTTTAAAAGTTGCGCATGATTGTATAAGCATGCTTTCTTTGGTTTTAAATTATGTATAAACACATGTGTTGCACTTAAAATCAAGCATAAATCACTTCGACTACTCTTTTGTAGTTCTTGGACTTCTTTTCTTCTGACTTTGAATAAATATATAAAACTCAGCTAGAAAAAAATAGAAATGATCTATTTTATTTAAGAAAAACAACAAAAAAACCCAAGAAAGGTATCTTTCATGGATATATGTTTCCCAGACATCTGAAGGATACCTCTTGTAGCATCAAAATATTTTAGAAACGTTTGCCATTTTTGGGTGGAAGTTAGTCTTAAGGATGTAAATACTTCAATATCTCTTGGAAGAACAAACAGAATATGGATGTGTCCTTTCTTAAAAGCCTCTGTAACAGTCAGATGCATTTCTGGGTTCTCCTTTACTTATTTATTGGTACTGGGAATCAAAGCTAGGCCCTTGTGCTTGCCAGGCAGGTGCTGTGCCGCTGAGCTACATCCCTGGCCCCTCAAATGTGTTTTTGGGTCTGTGTTAACTTTCCCTTGCTAATTAAGAAATTAACTCCCAAAGAGAAATGGTTTATTTTGACTGACAGTTGGGAGATTTCAGTCATGAGCCTGCTGCTTTGGCTATGTATTGGGGTGACTGGTCACACTGGGGTGTGTGTGGCGGGGTGGGATGTTCATCTCACAGCTGGAAAGCAAAAGGGAGAGGATGAGACTGGAACCTCATGGTCCTTTCTCAGGGCATGGCCCCAAGTGACCTAGGGTCCTCCCACCGTCCTGTCCTGGGGACCCAGCCTCTAACACCTCTAACACGTGAGTTTTTGGGGGACACTGATCCAATCCATTTGGGGGTTGTAACACAATAGAATCTTCAAGAACTGTAAGGCTGAAGCCACTAAGGGCTGAGGTCCGCAGGCTTTCAGGCACCATACTGGGCATTCCACCTCCCTGCCTGAACCCGTTTCATCTGCACCGAATTCCAAGTGTGTTTTCACTGAACAGATGCAGAAACGCAAGCACAGAAAGACTGAGAGAGCTACAAGTCTGACCAAAACAGTATCTAGCTCAGTATGCCCTGGATATACTGATTATTTTACCATCAAATATATGGGTGTTCTCCATTGGGTGCTGAAACTCACTGGGACCACTCAGCAGCCTCTGTGTGGCTCAGCAGTGTGTATGGAGCCTGCTCAGGAGCGAGCGCTGTGTTATGTACATTGGCCTGGGTGGAGTCCATACCCTGAGGCGTCAGCTAAACCAAACATACACAACAGAAAAAGGCAACCCAGGATCAACGCGTTGGAGCCTCAGTGCAGCATGTGGCTTGGAAAGCTGGCATGGGAACTGGCTCTTGGGGTTGGTAACCATTTATCGGGATGCCAAAGGGAACAGGAAAGGCCTTCTTGGCCATGGGGCAGAAAGAGGGTAGCATCAGGGATGGGTGTTGTATAGGGGAACCGATGTAGTTTGCAGTGGCTGGAAGGCAGGCAAAGCTTGAGGGTATGTCTGGACAAGATGCCAAACATTATTTTATCCACCAAAAAATGTATGGAGCCCCTGCGTGTGTCAGACCACATGTTAGGTGCCAGACACAGTGGTAACAGTTAGGTCCCTGTCTCCTGGCACTCATTTGCTGGCAGTGACCCTACTCAGTTTTGTTACTGTACCACTGGAATATAAAACATGAGCAGCTCTGCGGCACACTTAGCCAAAGTGCACAGGTAGTGTAGATGTGGCTGCCCACAGCTCTGAAGCGTGCAAGGGTCGAGCAGAGAGCGTTTCTTGAACTTGCTGCTCTTCTCCTGGACTGATTTCTCACCATGGAAACCTTGGCAGATGCTGGCAGCCTGGCTGCTGAACAGCTCTTCCCAGCTAGGGTTGGCCCCAGCACTCACCTCTGAGTGAGAAAATGTAAGGGCAAAGCTGCCAAAGGGCTTCTAGGAAGCATTTTTCCTCTGATTGACAAGGGAAAGTGACAAGCCGAGAGCTCCTGTCCTCCGCCCCATTCTCTTGTTCCCTGCCTGGAACTACAGCTGTAGGATGAGGCATTTGTCTGGGGGGCAGCTACCTGGGGTTCTGGGATCAGGTGGCTCTGAGGGCATCTATTTCCTTGTCTCTTCTAGTCTTCCTGGGTGGCTCACATTCCTGGGCTCATGGCCCGTTCTTTAAGCCAGCAACAGTCTGTCCTCTTCCAGTGCCTTGGCTCTCATTCTCTGCAGAAGTTTTCTACTTTTAAGGACTCATAGGGTTAGTCTGAGCCCACCTGGATGATGCAGAGTAATTTTCCAAGGCCAAGGCCCCTAAATTAATTCTATCTGCAGCCTTTTGCCACGTAAGGTAAATATCTGGAGTGTAGGCTGTGGGCATCTTTAGGCTACTGTTACTCTGCTTACCACAGAAAGCTGAGTCTCAATCCTTGATATTGAGGATGAAACTAATTCTGATCTCACCTTCTCTTAGATTCCCCTTCTGGTAAAACATCAACTATTAGGAAGCCGAACGCATTCCTGACGCGGGAGCTAGCTGCCTCCACACCACCCAAGGCCCTCTGGCCGGCTCTGCACATAGCCAGCTGGATGAAGGGATGTGGGGCAGAATGGGTTTCTAAATCCCAAGGGCCAGGATCTGGGGAGTGAGGACCTGCACAGAGCTGGCTGGGTGCTGCCACCATGGTGTCTGGCACTACGCTAGCCCCATTATAAATGCTCTTTGGAAGGGTGCAGTGTTCAGGAGTCAGACCTCCTCCCACCCCATTTCCCGTGAAGAAAGAAAAAGCTAGACTTACTCCCTTAGCTCAGAAGTGAGCAGAACTCTAAGGGAAATAAACTTCGTATGGGAGCTACTCACAGCTAAGGGGGAAAGCCAAGACACATAGACTTGCATCAATCTACGACAGGAAGGGATGAAGCATCAGTCAGAATGGCAGCGAAGCGCAGCTTTAGGGGAAAGGGCTGCCTCTTTTGGTTCTCAGTAACTCTCCAGAGGCAGACCAGATGGAATCTGACAGCATCCACATCCCAGGGATATAGAAGAAATCATTGGCTGACCAGGACCGCACGTGGTAGTGGTGCACACGGCAGAGTAAGGCCTATGGCCAGGAGCTTGGAAAGAGTAGTCAGTCTTCCTGAGACCACCATTGCTGTTTGGCGTTGAGTCCTCAGAACCTGTAGGGCACCCATCTTCAAGCCCACAAGAATAATGGCCAGATGAAGGGGATCGGTGACCTCATGACCACCAACAGAAGGCTGCTCATGCAGGCAGATGTCTCCTTTCCCTCGTCCTTACCTTGTCCATCGGCAGAGTAGTGCAAGAAGAGTTGTTTGCACAGTGCCCTTCTGCCCACTTACAGCAGGGACAGCACAGCTACTGGGCACTGTGTGGGGCATAGGGAGCTCTGAATGATCGGATTGTTTTAATAATATAGTGACTTAAAAGTTACAGGGTTGCACTGAGGGCTTGATGAACGCTCATTCCCCAGTGGGGAACTGCATTAGATAGAACACAAATGGCAGTTATTGGAAAGGCACCCAATGCTATTATACCTCCACCAGGTGATAGTCTTTAAACAGGCAACTTAAGCACTACAGCAGAGGCTGTAAAGTGCCCTCTGTATACTGGGAAGCGCGGGAACTGGGAGTTCAGAAAGCAGAAGAAAGGTGGTATGCAGTCTGCACCTTTAAAGCTAGGCTACAGGGTCCACCAGTAATTTGGACCTGGTGAATTCTTGGGTTCTAAACCAATCAAGATCAACTCCTCTTATGGAGTTGAGGGTGGAAAGAGGAGGAACATTCTTCATGTTTTTTGGCTTCCTAGTTTGGCCCCTACTGATAGTTGCATGCTTTTCTAAGCGGTCATGTATGCTTCAGTGCATTCTGGAGTCTGTCCAGCTTTGAGAAGCTGTCTTGCTTCTCAGCTTCTGAGTTGTGAAAATTAACACCAGTGTGACTGAATAATCACAGCCTCCTTCTTCCCCTTGTGGACTACATTAAAGGAACATCTCAGATTTCAAGTACACTAAATCCCTGGGACCATGAGTCTCCTTGGGGCCATGAACTGATTTGGGTGTCTGATAAAGAGCATCTACCAGCCCTCTAGAAAGTCATATAATTTTGCATTTGATTTTAGGATTCATAACCTTCTTATAAGGCTTCTGTCAGTGACCGAAATATTGATGTTTTTCAAAGATTACA
Source organism: Dolichotis patagonum (assembly GCA_004027295.1). Lineage (NCBI taxonomy): Eukaryota > Metazoa > Chordata > Mammalia > Rodentia > Caviidae > Dolichotis > Dolichotis patagonum. The sequence goes on along the minus strand of PVJX010002236.1, from coordinate 61,959 downwards.
CAGAACTGTTTGGATGGAAGAGTTTTATTTAGCAAACAAAGAACTTGCTGATTCAAAGTTATCTCCTTTTCCATGTACTGTACTCTAGACTACAGTCTGCAAATTGCAAGCGCAAAAAGGTGGTCAGAGCCTTGATGCTCAACAAAGGGACAAAATCCAGAGGGAGAACAACATCCGATTGGAAAGGAAATACTAGCAGATGAACGAGAACAAGATTTTATTGTATGCCATACATTCACAGTCACTTGCAGATTCAGTAACAACGCCACAAGGCAGTGATGGCGCTGCTCTCCAGTTGGTGGCCTTAGGTGAACCATGACACCACTCCTGTCAGCGTGGCTGGCAACCAGTGGCTCCCCACCCACCTCGACTGGGGCATAGGTTCCATCTTCTCAGAACTGTGATTTCCATTATAAGAGATCAACACCCTTTGAGAAGTGGCCCCATCACTGGTGAGTTTTTGTAGGCACCAGACGAACAGGGTGTGACCCAAAACTACAGTTCTGCTCTCTGTGGCCAGAACACACCTCTCCCCTCAGCACCTGCCCCGGCACTGCAGTCTGTTTTTACAGGGTGTGCGTGGCTGACATGAACACCTCTGCCCATGCAGCTCCCCGAAGCCTCTGCATGACTCATGGGGAGCAGGGGAGCTGGGGGTTCACCAGGCGCCACTGCCCCTGAGCGTGACAGCCACTCAGGGGATAAGATGCTCCCTTCATTCTCGGTGGCCTGGGTCAGTAACCTCAGGGAAGCTACTCTTCCCACCCCCACAGTCACTCTGAAGAACCTGCCATCTCCTTGTACTGAAGTGTAACATTGTGGTTTCATTTATTCTACCAGGCACTGAAAAGCAAGAAGTTTTTAACTTTTTGCTTATATAATGAAATACATTTTCTCTACTTGGTATTTGCAATACGCCTGCAATTCAGAAGCAGCAGTAAAACACAAAACAACAAAACCAGAGCAGAAGGCACAGACCAAGGGGCAAAAGGATTTTAGCAGACTCTTAGAGAACACCAAGTGAAATCACCCCAAAGCCCACTTTGCTTATAAATCCGCCTCCTCTGCTTCCCAGGAAGCCAGTCCTTGAAAGCACAAACCCTATCAAGCCCCATTTTCCCAGTCAGCAGGCCTGTGTCAGAATCGATTTTTTGTCTCCTTACATCAGAAAATCCAAGTGACCCTAAAGATAATTCATCACAAATGCTTTACATTTTCTTCAGAGAACATCCTAAGCCCAATAACGCAAACTCAGAAAAGTACTTCAAATTTACCTGAACACACTATAGTTTACATGGAATAAAAATTAGCAAGAAAAATACCATAGAAAATATTTTTTTCCCTTGTGGATTAAAGAGATTTTTAACACATTATGGAATTCTCAGTGATTATCTTTCTTGAAAGGAAAAAAAACAGGGTAAAAATATGACCTTGAAACATTGGCAGGATCCCCCAAAGTTAGATATTAACATGTTTTTCACTTCCTCATGAGAACTTTGCTATAAATATAGCTTTAGAAATGAAATACTTATCCAATACATGTTATAAAGTGTTATATTTAACATGACAAATCTATCCTTAACTCAGATCCTCCATCCACAGAAGTTTAATGACTAAAATAACACAACAGAATGAACAAATGTTTTATTGGCATGTTCATTGTTGTAAACAGCATCTGGCATGATAAAGTTTTACCAAAGCCTTTTATTGATTTTTATAAATTAGATGGCATTTCAAAATTGTGTAGAATTGTGTTTATTATATAATTTAGCAAAGCAAAACTTGCTGATTCGAGTAGACTGCACTGAAACCATGTTGACTGCATCAGTCTGTAACATGACCTGACCTCACTAGCAAGTTTCTTCAATATGATGGTAAGATGCTTCCCCAAAGTTAAACTACACGTAAGTACAAAGTGACTCTAAAATTAAAATGGGATTTATAACATTCTAGAAGATTCCAACTTGAAGCAAATCTTCAAAAATAAATGTACACAGAGAAAAAAAAAATAAGCCACTGAACAGAAAAACCTCATTAACAAGGGCAAACACAATCTATGTGACCCAGCACTGAGGAACCTCACTGAGAATACAGTTACAGAGTCTGCTAAACTTCTCAATGTACCCAAATGTACACAGATATGAAAAAAAAAAAATAACCACGGGAAACAGCTGAACTGTAACTATGATAACTCAATAGGATGATTTTATTTTACATGCTAAATGAATGAGTGAAACATATTCTCTACATCTGTAACTTAAGTACAATCAGTTATAATCACAAAACTGCAGCAAGCTGAGCTGCCACGTGCTGGAAGTGGTCTAAGGGAAATGTTTGATGTTTCAGGGTTATGCTCTTAATCCCTTGCATAAACTCAAACAAAATAAAAACACACCTTTACAATTCATTTCTGGGTTACAGCTGGTTCTAAGAATTTCTTTCTTCAACTCCTATTTTTGCTGCTTTCCGAGAGCCAATATACGCTGCATTTACTTCTGAATTGTCAATGAGGTAATGTGTGTATCAGTGAAATAAACAGAAAATTCATTCATTCATGGCCTTTGCACAGCTTTTATTATTAAGCTATGAGCATCCTGTTTGAGGCTAGTCTTACTAGCAGCTATGTGCACATTTGTCTGCAGTAAAGGAAGCTTACTCATCCCCCTTCCCCTTTTCTAGTAGCAGGTTTTGCATTTTGTTTTTATTTATTTATTTATTTATTTATTCATTTATTTATTTATTTTTGCACATCCCTTTTTCACTTACAGTACATTTGACTATAGTGCACAACATGATTCCAAGTCACAACAGTGGCCTATCGGGCACTGTGCTTCTGATTGGTGGAGGGCAGTCCAATCAGTGCTGGTGTCACTGGTTACCCCAACCATGTCCGGCCATAATGGCACTACACAGTAGTAGTGAACCATCTATTAAAACCAAAATACCCCAGGGAAAATCCTACTTTAGCAGAGTCAGTCTTGCACCAGATCTTTATTTGGTGCTCCATCCAGATATATTTTTAGTGCCTTCTCTTTACGAGGTGAATATGTTACACGATGTCCAGTCTTCTGGAGTCGACTGCTTTCTTTTTTCATCAGTTCGTTTCTTTGCTCATCTGTCAACTCCATTACTTCTTCTGTTTTATCCCTTTATTTAAAATATGAGTTATATATTAGACAAGTTAGCCAATGGTTGCTATTTATAATCAGTACTATGATGACCCTTAGCAAGATAATAAAATCTGACTGTCACTGCTGACATTATATATCATCTAAGATGCTAGGGTAGCCGACACTGCTAATGTATTAAGCCTATTAGCACACAGCTTACCTCTCAAAATGGCAAAGAATAATTTCTGTGTTACTATTAAAAGTCATAATAGCTATCATTATTAAACATTTCTAATAGGCACTATGTAATAGCTCTAAATCTCATAAAATCCTGCAAGGAAGCTACCACTGTCACCACTTTGTAGATGAATGGAACTAGGTAAGTAAGCCAGACTTGAAGCCAGGCTCCAAAAACTACCGCTGTCCCTCTGCATCTGCGCTGTGCACTAAGGCAGCCACTGGACAGAAGTGGCTCCTGAGCACGGACCTGTGTCTGGGCCAGACTGAGACCTGCTGGAAGTGGAACACACAATATTTCTAATATGTAGTATAATAAAGAAGCTGTCCTGTGATTTTTTTATTTTGGTGATGTGTTTTAATGATAATATTTTGGTTGTATTGGATTAAAAGTATTTTCTGAAAATCCTGTTTCTTTTTACTATTTAAAGGGGACACTAGACAGCTTTAAATAATACCATGTGGCTCTTGTCGTATTTTTAGTAGTTAGCACTGCCCTATATCAAAAACTACATATACCAGAAATGTTTTATCATTCGAAGCAACAAAAACATTAGAATGTTACCTATAAAATATGACTGCACCATCGTCACAGATATAAAGAGGCCAAACATTCAGGGTAGAAACTTTAGGATTCCAGTCCAAATCCTGATGAATATCAAGCACAGAAATATCACAGGGAAAAGTTCCTCTACCCTAAGAGAAAAATGAAGGAAAATACCACGCCATTAGCCACGCGTATGGTGTATGAATATGCACATACAAATGCAAATGCAAACACACTTAGGGCTTTACCTTGGCAAATTCAATATCTTCTAAAGGAATCCCACTGATTTCACTAAGCTGTAAAAGAAAAGAGTCTTATATAAATTGAAAATAAAGAGTAAATTTGCCTAGTAGAGTTATTTTCCTTTTATGCTACAAGCATAGCTTTTTTTTTTCCTCCAAAAAAAAAAAATGTTGGTAACAAAGAAAAACCCAAAATAAAATTCTTTCCTCTGATCACCATGCAAATACCAAGCTTCCAACACATCAAATTAATATATTCCTTCTATATAAACACATTCCCTTATTTCTAAAACATGGGAATTATATAGGATATCTCTATACATAGTAATTTTCTATAGTTTATATAGAAAAACAGGATAAACACTAACTTCATAGATCACCTCTCCTAGATGTGAGATGCTGACAATGCCAAACCGAGCCTGAAAAATACCCTATGAATTTGAGCACTCATCAAACATGTGTGATTGCCCATTTCTCCCAAACCTTGACACTGTGGGCATTTTTCATTTTGTAAATCTTCACCAATAGGTAAGGAAAAAATGTCATTTTAACTTGTATTTCTTTTATGAATTGTCTGTTCACCTATTCATATTATTTGCCTTTTTACAAAATTAGACTGTTCATCTTTTCTTTTTAAGGTAATAACTCCTTATAAATCACACAAATCATGTTTTACGTAGGTTGCTTTACCTATAGGTTTTCAAAAAATACTGTTTTTTCTCATTTTGGCTGTGCAGATGATTTAAGTTTTCACATTGTATATCTTCTTTTCTTGGATTCTGATGTTACTCTTACAAATATTTTTCTCCATGATTATGAACTTATTTTCAAAATTTAATATTTTTAAATATTTTCACCCAGTACATTTATCATTTTAATTTCTTATGTAAGTTTAACATGCTTGTAATTTACTTTTGTGTCTGGAATGAAGTATGGAAATAAATTGTTCTATAAATGCCTACTGCACCAGTACCACATATGGAATATTTCACCTTTGCTGTAAGATCCTTAAAGTTCCCATCTTAACATGCAAAATAGGCCTTCGCCCGGATTCTCTACTCAATTCTACTTCTTTTGTTTTCCTAAGAAATACAGCAATTTACAAACTTCTGACTAATCCTAACTACTTAGACCAAAGTTGGTCCAAGTAACATAAAGGTCCTCGTTTGGTAACAAGGAGACAAAGTAGTTCCCAAGGCATCAGAGCCCTAAATGATGAGCAGAGCCTGGTGGAAACTGAGGAAGGCTGTCACTTCCAGGCTCTCACACAATACAAGAGAAACAGAAGTCGTTCCTTTCGTTTAAAGTCAACTCACCTTCTCTCGCAACTCATCAACACTACTGCTCTCCAACACCACCTCCTGGAAGGGATCCAGCTTCATCTCCGAGGGCCGCCACCGTCGCGATAGAACCGCAAGCTGTGACATGGACTTCATCTTCTCCACCCCTAATAATGTGCAAGATAACACCATCATTCTATTTTCTCCAAAGCTTCATAATTCCTTAGTTCCTGGCTAAACATACAGATTTTCTTTCAGTATATCCTTTCAAACTGGGCACAAAAGAAACCAATTATCCCAAGAATTTCAAGAATGAAATACAGCATCTGACAAAAATAAAACAAAACAAAAAACCAACAAAAAAACCCCCATATTTCTTCAGGAAAATAAAAGTAGTGTGTTTTTTCAACATATAGCGTTATCCTCATATAGGGGACCCTAGAGGATGTAGAGGATGTCATGTATCATAGAAAACCCACTATATCACCGGCCCTTAGAAAAAAAAATTAAAATGCACACGCAGCAAGGTTACCCAAGCAGTGGTTCACTGTACTAGCAAGTGTCAGAAAGCCACTGGTTACCACTTTGAGTATCTCTTGTAATTGTAGAGGTACAAAGGTAACTTGTATTGATCTTATGTCTTCATAAATTTACTATTAACGTATTTATACAAGTTTTTCTTTTCCTGAGCTGCATATACTTTTTATGTTTTGCAAACTCTGTGTTTACTTTCCTTCAGACTCAGCAGATAACTGCTTTTTTGCAAGACAACTTCAGCCACTCCCTCCTCACCCTTTCCAGACACTGCTTGATCATTTATGCCCTTCAACCTCTGCTTCTCTTGTGGCTACTACTCCAATTTAAAATCATAATCATGTCACCTTTATCTTCTTTTTTCACCCAAGCTATCATTTTTTTTCTCTTTGCATTTACTCTCAAATTTAGTGATTCTTCAAAATTCAGCCAAACCATCACCTATCTTCCATTGCCATTTTCTACTGACTGGTCCCTTAGTTAGTACCTGTCATCTCAGAATGACAGGTATGCAGCTCTGTTTCTCCTGTGGACTATGTGTGTGCAGTAGGCAGTCTCTGGTGCTTATTCATTTTTGTAGCACCAAGAATTAGCAGTGTCTGGCAAATGCAGCTGAACAGACGTTTTTCTATTTAATTATATGATTAATTTCTTACTCTACGACTTTGATGCTAAAGCAGATACTGAAATGATACTGATGCACATACCTACCCTCCAATAGTAGTACTATTTTCTGGTTAGTCTATCTCTTCTTGTACATCATATTTAATTCCTCCCTTCCTCATCCTTCATGATTCCTTCCTACCCTATTCAGACAGTGTTTATTTTCTAAGGCCCCAGACACTCAGAGAAGGGAATTATGATCTGGAGCACAAACCACGGCAGATGGAGTCCCAGTAGTTGCCTCAATTAACTAGTCAACTCATCAGAATTTTAATTATATAATTTAAACCAAATTAGACCTGAAATAGCCTGTATGAGGTGCGATGTTAGTATTAATGAACTCTACAAACTGTCATAATCTTACATAAAATCCAAATTAAATCTTCCTGAGTCATAGGAATCACAAGAACGTAGAACTGTTTATCTTGATGTGATTTCCCAAAAGTCAACTTTCCTCCCAGTGCCTCTTCTAAAAACACAATGTTCCAACACTGAAAGTAAAACCAAAAGGTATGACAAATACAAATGCGCTTACAGAGCACTGCTATGGGTTGAACTGTTTTACCCCTAAAAGACATGAAGCTCAAATCCCTAAGTAATTCATAACATGACCCTATTTGAAAATAGATTCTTTGCAGTGGTAATCAAGCTAAAATGACATCATCAGGGTATACCCTAACCCCCACATGACTAGAGTTTTCTAAAAAGGGGAAACCTGGGTATAGGCAAGCCCACGAGAGAGAAATCTGTGTAGACGAAGGTAGCGATACATCCACAAGCCAAGGAAAGTCAAAGATGGGCCATTAAACCTCCAGAAGCAAGGGGGAGAGGCACTGGCATGACAACTTCCTTGCGGTCCCTTGGCAGGAAATGCCCTTGATCTCAGCCTCCACAGCTGCACACACTGCATTTCTGTTGTTTAAGTTACATAATTTGTGGTGCTCTGTAATGGCAGCTGGGTAATGAAACAGCTGTCACTCTCAAAACCTTCAATAAATTATCAGTACCACAACCTCAGTACAAAATAAAGCCCTACTGAAAAACGAAAATAACAAACATAGCTTAAGACGACAGCAGGATTTTCTGCACAATGCACTATGAAAATCTTTCCCTGTAATAATTTCCCTGTAAGAAGGGATTCCTCTCAAAATTAACAAAAAAGGTATTTCAAAGACAATGGGACCCAGAGAAAGGAGAAAGGTAAAAGGTGAAAGGCATTAGATATTCTGTAAAAATAACTTAGGCAGTTATATTAGGCCTCAGGAAGAAAGTTAATCTCTCAAGGATGGGACAAGGTAGGAAATGCATCTGTCCACAATAATGCATCTTTATGTTTAATGGTATAAAAATGTTATACTATATATTAGATTTCCATTAATTCATTATTTAACTATGCACTATAGGCTTCTTTAGTTCTAGAGCATTTCTAATTCATATTTCCCCACAAAAAATATTGCAAATACCATCAAGAACTTCAAGGAAAACTTCCCAGTTGCTAGAAATATTAATATCTTCTTCATAAATATGATAATCCAAAAAGACAGTGCCAGGATTCTTCCATGTTTTCTTCCTTAGACGAAACCTACAAACAGGATAACACTTTTAAAACTACTATAATTTGAAATTTCTAACTTAAAACATTGACATTAACCTGACAGTGTTCAAATATAGAAGTCAAATGGTTATTCTATATAATTTGTGGACTATGTAAAGAAATGCTCCCAGAAATTCAAATTTAGTACCCTCCACAGGAAATTCAAATAAAGTTCCAATATACTTGCTTAATCTTATTAATCTGCAGTAGTAAAGCTCTGACGAGTATAGGAATTTTCCTAGGACAGTCGCATCAGTCTGTACCAACTGACCACACCACACAATCGTTCCTGACATGGCTGATGACACTGCGACTTTACCTGTCAACACTGAGCTCTAAGCCACACTGCTCCCTGAGTTGAGGAATCAGTTCCTCTTTTGATTGCCGCACAGTCATTCCTTTAGCAAAGACAGCATCGAGCAGAAATTTGCATGGCTAGGAATATAAACATAAATAATCACAGCTTGAATTACACATTAAAGAAAGGATTATGAAGCCATGTTATTTGCACTTCACAGTTTAACAATGAAGGGCCCAAGTTTCAGGAGTCTAACTTCCTCGTTTCAAATCTTAGCTCCTCACTCACTCACTAGCTCAGCTACCTTGGCCAGCTTATTTAATGCCTGCCTCAATTTCTTATTTATAAACTAGGGACACTATTTTCCTTACTGACTCACTGTGAGCATTAAGACAATGCATGCATACTTTGCTTCTTGTAATAAAATGGTCACAATTTTCAAAGTAAACGAAACATTTCTATGGGCTAAAATGAGAGAAATACATACTAAATTTTTAAACAAATTAATTGTCTCAAGAGAGACACGGTATCCAAAAACCCCAAACTCATAGAAAGCATTTACGTCAAAATGACTGTAACAGGTCACAAATAAGAGATATAACAGGTGCTTGATACAGTATTTGTTAGATGAATAAAAGCATTTTACGAAAAATTTAGGTTTTTAAGCTTGTTAGGTCCCCAGTAAAATATAAACATCCTGAAAATATGATCTTTACCTTACTGAGTATCACTCACAAGTCTTGTACCTCAGAGCAAGTATAATGTTTTACTGATTCCCTAAAATAGGTTATTTATACCCTTAATCCACCATTTACAGGTTATATGGCCTTAAATGAACTAGTAAACTCCTCTTTACCAGAGTTTATCTATAGAAGGAGAATTGTAAGTACATCAGGGAATTAAGAGTTAAATGAGTTAGTCTCTCCTTGCAGGCACTTAAGTAACCACTGTATCAGTGGTCGTTAAATACTAACATGATTCTGGACAACACATAGGTCAGCAGCTATCCAGCCACAGTATTATAGGATCATTTCCAGAAGGCAAGCACAAACAAATGTCCTTTTAAAAGCAGACAGTTTTTGCCTCACTCCAGCATGGTAGCAACACTTTTGAAGGGGGATGACAAACAGCTTGTGTACCTAATTCACACTGGTACTTGTTACTATAATTTTTTTTGGTATCAGGGATCGAACTCACGACAGCGTGCTTGCAAGGCAGGCACTTATGCTGCTGAGCTAAATTCCCCGCCCTACTATAATTTTTTGAGACACATTCTTAAACAAAAAGAAACAGTTAGTTTAAAACAAAAACAAAAACTTCTGCATTATTATGTTTTTAGTAAGAACAAAAACGTGAACTTACATTACTTAAACTCATGACTCACCTCTTGCTCATTGACCAACAGCTGGTACACTTTAACTCTGTATTCTCCTTTTTTAAGTGCTCTCCCCAGTCTAATTGTAATCTACAAATCAAAAACGATTTTTTTCAGATGTATTATTCTTAGCAGAATAAGTGACCCATCCTCACCCCATTGCTCAGATTTGTTTTCCAAACTTCCCTAGGCTATGGGCTATTTGAAAACAAGTGTATCTTTTACCTCTGAATCCCCAGCACCTAGAACAGTAACTATACACAGTCAATATTTAACAAGTGTTTGTCAGATGAAAAACAACAGTGGATACCCTAAACAACCACTTAGGATGCAACTGAAACCACCCTTTTAGGATACCTACTTCACCCTACATGGTAGTACAAGATACTCAAATCTATCATTAAAACAGACTAGCTAGTCAAAGATAATTGCAATCAACCTTATTGTCATCTGAAAATGATGAAAGGGTCTCATTCAGTCGGACGCTCTCAAACTCTTGATTGCTGGCATACACTCGGAAGACCTTGAAGTGAGAGGACAAAACTCCAACAAAGGGCTCTAAATGTTGTTTGAAAGCTGCCAGAGTAATTCTTTTATCAACATGCACCATCAACCCTAAGCACACACACAGACAAAAAAAACAAAAAACAAAAAACAAAAAAAAACCAAAACAGGGACAAAATGTAAAAGCCTTTTTCAGTATAAATAAAACAGACTACATCTTTTTTATTATACTGTAAAAAGTACTCATTTTTGGTTAGGTTTTCGCTAATATTCAAGACTGAATGGATAAAAACATGGAGACTAAGTATATATAGAATAAGTATAACCTGACAGCTTTAAATGTTTTGAGGTATTTAAGTGCTTATTTATGTTGTTGAATTCAAAACCAAATCTCCGTCCATTCTTTAGAAACACATCCATTTCTAGTTCTACATAGTGCACGCACAGGCTCTGGCTGGTTTCCACTCCTGCCTCCTTGGTGTACTTACCGGCCACGGGACATGTTCTAAGTTACCAGGCCCATTCCTTCACAGGAAGACAGAGACTAAATAGTACCCGCCTGCCCCTCAGAGTGGTGCAGGATGAGTTCAGTGAACGTATGCATTTATCATGCTTTGAGCACAGTGCCAGAGACATTGTAGCAAGTGCCCTAAAACTGTTAATAATATCATCTACTTCTGGGATTTCTACTAGAAAAAAAATCAGGAGTAGCACATTAAGATGTGTATTTTATGATGTGGACTGTTAATGAGAACTATGTCTAAGTGGAACAGAAATTCCTAACTCCCTTGTGTAGTCAAGCTCTTCTGGCACTGTAATGAGATTACCTCCAATAAACACATTTTTTCTAATAACTATCATTTCAACCTTTTGTCCCTAATTTTGTAAGCCACTCATCAGACTGCTTCTATTTACTCTAATTCTCATACTCTAGCAAAAAATTTAACTTAGTTGTGTCTGCTTCTGGTAATAAGGCACTGCCATACCACCTCAGGCCTGCGTCCTCATGGTCTCAAGTTTTTCTCCAAATCCTACAAAGGTAAAGGGTGCAGCTCTATAGCACTGCTGCTCTATGTCCTCAGATCATTCTAACTCTTGGGCGTATGAATTTTTTGAGATTTTTCAAGTGAATTAATGTCACAGACTAAAATATTTATATTTATTTATATTTATATATTTATATATTTCAGGGATATAGCTCAGTGGCATGGTGCCTGCCTGGCAAGTACAACGTCCTGAATTTGATTCCCAGTTCCATTAAAAAAAAAAAAATCCTGGTTATAAAATTCAGATTCAGGTTCAAGTTCAAAGAAAATACAAATTAGAAAAAAAATATAAAGGAGTTATTCCCTTTGTTTACTACATATCTTTTGAGTGTGCATTTATTATAATTGACTTAAAATACCAATTTCTAAGGTTTAGAGAATGCTTCTAAATGTTAATAATCTACCTCTGGGTAAATGACATTCTATTCATGTGACAGAGCAAGGTAATTAAAATTTCTGAATGGAGAGAGAAAAACTATTTGACTAGAAATCACAAGCCTATGGCTAGATGTCCCTTACGCCACTTTAATCTGATCAATGGCCACAGGCAGGGCACTTGGAGTCTCAGTCTTCCCATGGGATTATATACCAGTCTCACAGTCTGTGGCTATGATAGTACGGCAAATTCTAAAGTACTACTCGAAACTAAGGTGTCACTGACACTTTGGTTTCTGTCCTAATGTCTAGTATCAGGTTTGTTAGTGACTTCCTAACTTTTCTAAATTCAAGGGAACTCCTTCACTGTAAAATGGAGATAATAGTATTTATATCTCACACTGTGTTTCTGGGTCAATGCATGTAAAATGCTTACTATAGCCTTGGCAAAGGCATAGTGTGTCACCCATCAGCTATCAAATTCTTCTTTTACCTACTAAGAGTATCTGGCCATTTTCTGACTGTGAAGAGCTTGTGTCTCTCTTTACCTACACTTTCCCAGGTACCCACTTTTGGATCACTCTGATTAATCAGTCTTACTATAGGGACCTCCAAAACCTGGCTATCACTCCTCCTTGCCTATCTCCACGCCAGCCTCTAAACATGAAAAGGCATTTAATGGGGTTTTCTTTTCAAAGAAGACTTCTATATGGTTTCTGGAAACCTATATAAATGATGATAGCAAATGGTATTTCCTTATCATCATGTTTACTATTTCAGCAAACATTAAAAAACTGGCTTGGAATAAATTTCCAAAAAAGTTAAAAGGACCAGCAATTTTTCTTTTAAAAGACTTTATTAACTATCCTAAGATGGAAATGAAACTTTTCAAACTATAATTCTAAGTATCCCCACTGAATCTTCCTATAGTTGAGACTCATCATCCAAATTTTCAGCATATCATTCTAAAACTAACCACTTCGAGAAATGTCCAACCTCTTCCGAAGAGGAGCTAGGTTTAATTTTTCCAGTGCCTCTGATGGGTTGATTATAATGAGGGCACAGTAACTATTGGCTATTTCCTTTTACTATGATGTGAGGAAAGTAATAATGGTAGCAGCCGTGGGAGTGGTATCTCACAATCGCAATACCAGCCTGACCCCAGCAGTGTGACTTCTTAAGCTAGCTGTGTGACCTCAGGTAAGCTACTTAACTTGTTTGAGCCAGTTATCTCATCAGGAAAAACTAACATCATCAATTTCATTAGCTGTTATGAGACCAGAATGAAGTAATAAGTTAATGAGCCTATGAATAAAAGTTTCACAGAAACTTATTATACCATTTCTCTCTCCACTTTGGCCCACCAGCCCACATTTCACACTTGAGTTTCTGTAAGATGTACATAATATATATATATGATGTCATATGATTCCAGGGTTATTTCAACCTAGTTAGTTAAAACACCAATTTATGTACTTTTATTACTGATCCTATAATTTCTATTTCTTGCCCTTTTTGTGACACTAAAAATCAAACTCAGGGGTGAGCTATCATTAAGCTACACCTCCCCAACCCTCTGTATTTTTTATTTTGAGACAGGGTCTTGATAAGTTGCCCACACAGAACTCAAACTTGCAATTCTCCTGCCTAGGCTGAACTTGGCGCTGGAATTACAGGTGTGTGTCACTGAAGCCAGCTTTCTTATAAAAATAATTTTGAGACTACAAGCATCATAGCACCTTTTTTAAAATAGTGTTTGCTCATACACCTGTTCCCCATTACATGAAACAGAAGGCTGCATTTTAGGCGTCTTTCCTTCTAACAGCCTTCTATTAGAAGTCACAGTCACAATGGGGTTGTAACTTGCATACTTTATTGCTGGGTCGCTTGAAGCACTGTGGTACATGACTTTTTATTAATTTTATTAGAAATTTTATTTAGTTATAAGGTGGCTTTTTATTAATTTTACTAGTAAAAAAAAATGACAGAAGTGATTAGATCCATTTGTACCAGCAGTGGTACACGCCACTCGTTGGGACAGTCATACATATACCACCAAGCTGGCAGGAATGTGTTATAGTATTGGTCACACTATTTACTAGCTATATATGTACTTTTGGGCAAGTCATCCATCCTCTATGAACGTCACTCTTTTTATTTGTCAAATGAAGATATCAATGTATGCTTAATTTCAGAGAAGTTTTAAGTGAGAAATTACAAGTATTCTGAAAACTTTACAGATAGTATTAGTATCTGTTTTGTTAAGCAGCAATGCAAATTAACTTTAACTAGTCCCCTTCTACACTTGAAGAAAATGTTTGGGTCTTGAACCTGGCCACCTTGCTAATTCTTTGGATAGTTTTAGTCTGGTGTTCAAGTTTTTTTTCAAAAGTACTTTTAAAAATTCTCATATAGGGGCTAGGAATTTAGCTAAGAGGTGAGCACTTCACCTCACATGCAGGCCCTGGGCATGTTCTCCAGCACTGCAAAAATGAGCGCTTCTTTTTTTAAAAAGTCTCACACAATGTTAAAATGCTGTTATATTACCAAATGCCATTATGTTGTTATATTACCAAATAACCACACTAAAAGATATCTTCATCTTGAGATTTATGCAGGTAAAAAGCTTCTAGTTTGTACCTGGCCTAGAATTAAAGTAACAAAAACAAAAAAGTTTTTTAAAGCCGTTTCCTTTCTCTGATTTTTCCAGTGAATTATGAACTTTTTAGGGGTGTGGAAAAGGAGTTGTTTGCATTGGGGAATGGAGAGAAAGGAGAGGATGCACAAGTGAAAAAGACTGCTGGGCACTGAGTATTTAATTTTAAAGCATATAGGCATTTGGGGGGATATATTACTAACTTTTTAAGCAATTTCCAATTTCTTTTACTTAGCACATTTATAATAATTCCTTCCTAAGTGTGAATACTACTTTTTTCTTATTTCACCAAAGTTTCAACATAATTACCATTTAATGTATTAAGTAGATCTAAGAATACTGTTCACTGTAATGGCATTAAAAATGAAAGGACAATTATAGTCAATGAAAAGTAACAGTCTTTAGAACTAAGTACCTAACTCTTAACTAAAAATTTAAATTAAGTGTGAAGAAAACGGACGCTGTTCGAAGGAGTCATTTCCTTCTGAAGTACATACATTTATGTCCTTCCCCAGAGCCTTCATCTGCAGCATAGGGCTCTGCTCTGAAGTACACGTACTGCACTTCTCCCCTACTCTTGCCACTCTCATCATATTCACTATCAGTGCCCGAGTCTTCTTCTGCTGTATCCCACGTCTCTTTTTTCCCTTCATTTGCTTTAGTTCTTCTACTACTTGTGATGCTGTGAGACTCAAGTCCATTAGCCAAAGGGATGTGAGCATTATCCGCATTGCACAAAGTGTCACTGCTGTGACTGGAGCTAAGAATATCACTGTCCACTGAACTTGTACTCCTGTCATTATTCACATCTGAGTCTGATCGTTCTTCAGACTGAAAATTTTCTGGGTCAGAAGTCTGAATGTGCTGTTCAAGTTCTCTATTATCCACTGATGCTGAAGAGTCCCTCTCATTGAGAGGTGATTCAATGTTTTCAAAGTCACTTGTTTCTGTGCTTTTGCTGCTGTCCCCATTATCACCATCCTGCTGTTGCTGCAATGACAAGCTTTTGAGTTTTTCAGTGCTTTCTTCTAGAATAGCTTCCACAGACTTTAGGTTTCCCACAGGTCCTTTCTCTCTTTCACAGTCATCTTCCACGTTACCAGAATCACCTCCTGCTTTCTGGTATGCCGTCCTTTTGGAGTAAGATCCTGGGGATTGTTCAGGTAGCAAAACAAATAACCTGATTGTATTTGCATGTCGATCCAGGAGTTTCCATAAATGAGAATCTGTAAAGGCCATCTGGTAATCCAGAGTCTCAGAGCTTTCAACAAACACCTAAATAGTAAGTCAAAGAGTTACTACACAACAATAATGTCACTAATATTCTTGTCATAAGAACATCACACTCATACTGTATGAGACAGTGCACAGTAAGCTATAAAATTTGTGATGATAAAGTTTGCAAAGGATACTGTAATATTTAGAGATTAAACATTTATTTAGCTTACATCTCTTTGTAAATAGCCACAAAACTATACTTAAGAGTAAACAGGTAGACATGGCCACACAGAGACACACACACAGCTTGTTTATGGGACTGCCTGATTTCAGAAAGTCTTGCATTACACGTGCTGCTTTTTAGGAAATCAAAGTTTAGGATAAATACAGAGAGGAACACATAGAAAGATGCCTTGCAATACGAAATATAAATCTAGATCACGGAGAAAATTAATGGGCAGATGATCTGGTTTTGCAACTAACAAACAGCAAGAAAGCAAACAAACACAATTTATGTATGAGAATTTCTAGCTTAAAGTAGACATTAGAAGTGTATTACAGGCTTTGTTTGGATCCTGATTAAATAAATCATATTGGAAAAGTTTTATAAGATAAAGAAATTTGAACAATGTTGTGAAATGGTTATTAGAACATTTAAAATTTTTTAAGTATATAATGTAACTGTGGTTAAATTTTTAGCGTTCTCATCCTCATGAGATTTATGTTCATGTTATTTGCATATAGGTGAAATACAATACAGAGGAATTTTTACATAACCTGAGGGGAAGTAGGTGATCAAATACAGATGACACATGAGTTGGTAATTACAGAAGAGAGGTGAATAGAAGATCACTGCACCTCTATCTACTTCGTACATGTTTGAAATTTTCTGTAAAGTATTAGAAGAAACTGGGTGAATAAAAATTACATAGGATTAATAAAACAACACTAAAAAGGTTAAATGAGACAAAAGACTAAGCTGACTAAAATGAATGAAAATGAAAAAGGTGACACTAGACCTGTCTGGTTCTGAGTATGATGTTCTGTCTTATGAGAGAAGTTTAAGGATGGACAAAGTTCAGAAGACATGTCTACCCACGAGGCTTCACCAACAAAGCTGGGCTCATGAGGGCTCTAAATAAACGGAGTGGTGAATCAACACTCCCAGTCGGGAACATGGAACACAGTTAAGAGGAGGAGGAACAGCAAGACTGTTACGGAGGATACAAAGAAGCCTGCTTTCGCTTGACTTCAGAGGAAGGCAATTACTGGGAGACTTGGGGTAATTTAAATTTGTTAATTTAAAAGGTCAGTTCCAGACAGATGGCGGAGAGTCTAGAGGCCAGGCTAATAAAGTGGTTATTAAGGCATTTTGAGCTTAACTGCATTTATTATGAGCACAGAAAATTGCAGTGAAAAAATAAGACATACCTTGTTACTTCTAAAAAAACCTTCAGCTTTCAGAGTTTTAGTGGGCATATTGAGGAGACGCAAATCATTATAGCAGCGTTCCAGCACTATTCTCATTGTTTCAGCAGGTAAATGGATGGCCTACAATGAAAGCAATTTAATTAAGAAAGTACACTTTCAAAAGCAATTCTGCTTGATTAGAAACATGGGGGAGACATAAAGATAGTGCTGAGTTCTTCTTAGCAGTATAGGAAGAAGATTATGAGAATAACTTTAGTAGAGCTTTTAAAATTTTGAGAGAATCTAAGGCAAAAATTATCAGTCACATCCATTAATTACACTGTAAATTAGGAGACTGAAGTATCACTTGTACATATATACTCTGAAACTATTTTAAAGGTTAAAATTTTTCATGAAAGACCCTATTTCATTCACATTTGTTACTCAGATAAGGTGATATGATTCCAAGGAATTGAGTGTCCGAGAACTGATTTTAAACCAACACTATTAAACTTTTTGGATTGGGATAGGCTCTACTGCAGTCTATGAATAGTTGTTAATACTTTTAACTAAATGAGATCAAAGTAGTAGCAAGCTATTCTGAAGTTCTACATCCTTTATTTGTGGACTCCTGAGTTTCATATGAAATGAACACATAAAAATTATTTACAAATAAAAAGCAATTTATTTCCAATACAATAGTTATGAAGACTAAATTAGGTAATCTTGTTAAACAATAAAATATTGTATTTGATGACACAATGTTTTGTAACTGCATTTATTCTCTAAACATATTTTTTCCCCAGTAAGAGTATTAGCTTCATTACGGAAAGGACTAAAGTATGTGCCTGTGTTTCTGAATTGTTAGGACTTACATCTAGACCTCCTCCCAAGGCCTTGTGCAGTCATAGATGGGATTTCTGGAGGTGGCTGGATCTAGGGTGTGTGATACTGAGATCAAAGATGTGAACCTGGGATTGATTCATGGTGTGATGCTAGGATTAAGGGAGTTGAGTGAAACCTGCCCTAATGGCAGGTGGCCTGGAAAAAATGTAAGGGATAGAAAGAGGGCTGCTTGTCACTTGCTGTTTGCTACTTCACTGCTGGCTGCCCTCTGCCTGCCCTAGTTTGCCTGTTTCTCCTCTGTGATGCCCCTCTCCCTTACCGCCCTGCTTTGGAGGCAGTCAATTATGGACCGAAACCTCTACAAACTGCAAGCTATGATAAACCTTTCCTCCTTAACTTTGGGTGCTAGGTATTTTGGCTCAGCAATGAGAAAAGAAAATAAGATATGTATCTATTCAGTACTTACACTCTAGACAGAACTGAGATTTTTCACCTCTGGGATTCCTAGTTTTTAAATGCACAAAGTAATCATATCAACAGAGTAAGTATGAGCAATTTAATCATAAAATGACTTCACATCATGATTTGTTTCCTGGATATTACTTTGACAAAAGTAGACGTGACTGTTGTTTTTTAAAACATAGTAATAACCACCAACTCTTACTTTGCAACTTTTTCACAAACATTTATACATATGTACAACAAACCTATTTTGTGAGTGATAACACCCCCAGATGAGATAAAATACAAGACCATCATAAGACCTAAGGCTGAAAATGGGACTCAACCTCTTGACTTAAAATTAGTGAACACTTTTTCCTACACCAAGGGTCCTTAACCTGAAGTTCAGGAATTTTGCCAAGTTTTGGCTGTTTGTGTGATTCAAGGTTCTATAAAGTATATGACCCTTAAAAGGATAATAAACATTTGACTCAAGTGGATTAGTCTCTTGGCCCAAGGAAATTTGAATGCTTTTAACTGTGTTTTTTACAGCTTAAAATTTCAGAATGACCATGCATTCTTTATCACTAACTGATACAATACAGTCAGTATTTAATTCATCACCTTGTCAGATCTGCTTCTCCACCTCACATCTCTATTAACACCCCATGACTAATACCTGGATAACTGTTTCAAAACTTACCTTTGAAATCAGTTGTTTGAATTCTGTAACTGTTTGATTTAAGTAAGCGCGAACGGTTACAGGAGCAGCTACAGTTTCTGCCTTTAGATCAACAACATGAACTTTCACCATCACTTCTGTCACATTTGAAGATATAAAAACATAATTGGTCTTTTAAGATTATTTCACATGAGCATTGTATTCTTAAACTGCTTCCAAGTAGAAGCAAAGATAATTTCTAATTATTAACATGGTCAGTGTACATTATATATAACACATGTTAAGAACTTTAAAACTGATCACAGTATAAGTATTACTATATACATAAATGGAAATGAGGCTAATAAGTTCTTCTAGATTGTTCTTCAAATGTTAAATAGTAGTCTTCATTATAAAATATTTTGGATTCATGTAGTACATATTACCACAAAAGCTGAAGTGATTTTTAAAAATATATGCTTTGTTTTCTCCTAAAGTGTAACATCTGTGCCAATTTTACCAAGTGCATCAAAAATATAAATACAAAGTTTGAAATACAGACCAAAACCACAACATTTAGTATACAACTAGAGACTACAAAACAAATACTAATGACGTTATACAGCACCCCAACTGCTTTTGAACAACCTTAATTACACCATTCATAATCAAAGATTTCCTTGTCTCAAAATAATGTTCTCTACATCTTATGGAAAATTCTGCATAAAAAGTGGTCTGGTGTATATGTTTGTTTTGTTACTTAAATCTTTCATATTATAATTTAATCATGCTTTTTGTTTTGTTTTTAGGAGATGTTTATAACGAAATTTTTACTCTCTTGAAAAATAAATGGTCTCTAAGTACTGCATCAAATAAATACTCTGTTTTAACCTGTATATGTCAACCTTTAGTTTTTCCTTCTATGTTGATGACGTAAGTGACAAAATATTCTGAGATACTGATGAACAATAGACAGGCTTAATCTTCCAATCTATAGTTGCATTTAGAGTTCTTTTTAGGAAAAAGTTGGCTTTAACACTTATATATGTTACATTTTAATCATATTTTTTCTATCTAGCTCAGAAGTCCATCAAAGGGACTCTATATGTAAAAAAGAATCCAACTGAAACAGGCATCATCTCGTTTTTACAGAGTTTTCTACACCTTGGAAGGAGGCAGGGACCTTGGAAGAGTATTACACTTAATGTATTTTGGAAAGAACAGCCTTCATAAAATAAGGAGGTATATGGGATCAATAAAGGACTAGTATTTGAAAGGGCATGATGAGGTTCAGCTTTCAGGATAAAAGTACACCGATCATTAAGACTGAATTCTGATTTACCATTGACATAAAGGATCAAGATACAATAGTAAGAATTTTATTTTTTATTTTTTTTAGCTAGGCTTTCACTGTATAGCCCAGGATGGTGTCGAACTCATGGAAATCCCAGTGCTAGGATTATAGGCATGTGCCACCATGCTTGGTCGCAGTAATAACAATTTTGTAACACTGGTTAAATATTTGGATATTTCTTGTATTTTTTAATGGTTGGCACACAGTGATTATTAGAAAACTCCATATGAGAAAGGCCATGTTAGTTGCCTTTAGTTACTCTGGAGAAACCAGGGCATGGTACTTCACTGTCCAAGTCAGTCTCAATGGAAAAAAAAAACAAACTTCAAAAGTACCAAGTGAATGTGACAGACAACAAAGAACAAAAATGTCCCTGTGACCTGCAGAAGTAGAAAGGATTGTGAAAAATTAAAATGTTGGCAGCGATAGAGTTGAATCTGTTTCTGAGACTTTATGGAAGCATACATTTTTTTGGTTCAAGGTGGTAGGAGGGGGAAGGGACTGATTCATTGCTTTACAGCACATAGGATCATTCAGTACTGACAATTCGGTACTACATACTAGAGAAGAAAAACCTCACTACCCCACTGAAGACTATAAGCCAGAAGTTTTGTTCTTGCGCCTTTCATTAAAGGAGTTCCGTACATAGCTCTCTGCAAGTAATCTAGAACTTAATTCCAGGCCTGTTCCTGAGTACTTCCCAACCTATCAAAATTATTCTACATTATAAGAACACATAAAATATTTATAATATATTCATTTCAAAAATTTTGTCATGAAAATTTTAAATCTAGTACAACTCAACACAGTATAAAATCACCTACCTCCTGGTTTATAAGACTGGAAAACTTGATCAGGCTTTCTTGTCTCCAACAGCAGATCAAACATATATGTTGATTTGACTCCACCTAGCAGAAGTCCCATTGGTGTATCTTCTTCCCCTTCATACGATCGTTCTAGGTAATCATGAAACTCATCATATTTTACTAGGCGACAGCAATCTAGAGGTATTACCTCTTCTAAATCCATCATCTAAAAGAAAAACAACCCCGATAGCAGAAGAAAAAATATATATAGTGTTTAGTTATATATAGAAAAAAAATATATATAGTGCATAATATTCCTACCAATAGGTCCTAACAAACAATAAAACCTATGTATTTATGATTTACACCAAAGACATAAAAGTTAAAGAGATGACTTAAAAATTATTTTTAAATAACCATGTCTCATTATTTTCAAATCATACAAGTGAAGCACTAAACATATCTTAAACACATTTTTATTTGAAAAAAGATACTCCATAAACTTTAGATGGACTCAAAATTAACACATATAATTACTAAGCTAGAAATGTAAGGGGAAAATAACCACACAGAACATGTACCTTGTTTTTTAATATAATTTGGAACAGAATTGGTAACTCATGTATATAGTAACACCACACTAGTTACAGGAGGATCATGTATCTCTTTTACCCACTACAAACACTATGGATTCTATGCCTGCCAAAGGCCACCATACACTTCTATAAACATGACAGGTATTTATAATGTCTCATAGAGAAGGTACTAGATAAATATTTGGTAAATAAATAAGATGAACAAGTAACTATTTTGTGTCTGACTTTAGTTCTGGTATATAGAAAACCTAACTGGCTTTCATAGTGAAAAAATTTTAAAAACTGAGTATGTTCCCAAGGGAAGTAAGAGAGAGATGAATTTAATAGGCTGTCAAGTTTATTGTAAATGTATATAGTACTATTAAATATAACAAATATAATAAAATATATATAAAATATATAATAAAATATATATAAAATATATAATATATAAAAATATAATAAAATTATAATAAATATATATTATATCATATATAATTACATATAATTATATATAAAATTATATATAAATTACATATTATATATAAAACCATATAATGTAATTATAAAAATAAAATAATAAATAAAAATATAATAAAATATAATATATAATAAAAATATAATAAAAATATATAAAAATAATAAATATAAAAAAACTCAGGAAATCATCACACTGTTAAATGAACTGGAAAAATAATGAAATATCAATAATCCAATTGAATATACCTTATAAGCCATTTCAACTGCTTCCTTTAATGTCTTATCTTTATGAACTTCCAATTTATTTTCCATCATTACTTGTTTCACAGGATGCAAACAGAATAATTTTATCTAGAAAACGTAAAATATCATTACCAACTCAGCAGGCCAGAAGTCAAAGCTTAATTCTTTTGTACGTGATCTTTTTCCTAATAGTCTAAATACTGTAATTAAAAAAAAAAATTGGGATCATTCTTTGTCTATACTTTTCATTTAATGATACTGTCTCTTTGAAAGCATATATCATAATTTATGTAGTCATTTCCTTCTTGATATACATTCAAGCTGTTTGCAACTTCTCCCCAGTTTAGAAAACACTGTGATGAATATGTTTGTGGTCAAACTTTTTCTAGTATCCATGATGATTTCATTACTGTGTAATAGAAATAATGATTTCATTACAATACTGTGTAATAGAAGTTATAGAAGAATGTGACTTTGCTCAAGGTTTTTCATAACCATTGTTCAGTTTTTGTCTAGAAACACTTTAATGATTTATTCTTTATTGGCTTGCACATGCTAGGCAAGAACCTTGACCATAAAGCTATCGTCCCGATCCATCTTTATTTTAAGACAGGGTCTTGCTAAGTTGCTGTGCCTGGTCCCTAATTTGGATTCTCCTGCATTAGCCTCCAAAGCATCTGGGATTGCAGATGTCCACCAACATGCCTGGCCGATTTACTCTTCTTTAATAGGATATGAGAATGCCCTTCTCACTGCAGCCTCGCCATCATCGAACACTGTTGCTCTATGTTACTAGGTGTTTATACATCAAATCAAATCAAATCAAATCAAATCAAATCAAATCAAATCAAAATTTATCTCTGAAGTCTACTCAGTTATGCTACTTAATGGTCCTGATAGTGTAATTGCCTATAGAATCAACTCAATAGTTTATGAAAATTATAATTAACTTCAATGGCAAATTTACATGGCACTTTTCAATTAAAAATGTAATTATGTAATCTAACCTTGCATGTATTACGCTCAATTTCTCGTTGCCTCTTTTCTTGTTCTTCCAATTCTCTCTCTTTCTGCACCAAATTTTTAATATGTTCAGGGTATTCATCCACTTCTAGAAATTCTATTAATAATGAAAACAGGAAAGACCGTGTCACTGAAATTGGGCTTCCTTTGTTCATTCTGCCCTACTATGCTCCTACGGTACATCCTGATATTAGACAGTTCATGGATATACAATTCAGTTACCTTCTCTCAACTTGGAACATGACCTGCCAGGCAAAGATGAAGAAAGACAGCAGTAACAGCATGCTCACTCGCATATTTTTAAAAGCCACATACTGATTCCAAATGAATCCCGACTTCAGAACTCAAATATGTACACTAACATTTTAGAATGAAAAAGACCCTACCAAGCTTGAAAATAAAATCATTTCTGATTTTAAATTTTGCCACCACAACTTAACTGTATGCATCACCTTGGGCAAGTTTACTTCTCCACACCTAGGCTTTTTAGCTTCCTAATTAGCACCTATTATATGAAGTTACTCCCTGAGATATAAAATAATGTAACAAATTCAACTACTACTGTTACTATTACAAATCCTACTCATTTGTTAGTATTATCTAATAGAATTATCTTTTAGCTGCCTTCCAACCAAAGAAGGCCAAGTCACAAAACTGGTAACTTCAGCTATTACATTTCTTTATGCTGTCAAGATTCACTTAAATACAAAAAAGTGATTATCATTTCTGACGATACTTTAAACAATCAGTCAAAGGAAAATAGTTTATATATCGCAATATTAAGTGAAATAACTCAAGCTTAAATATCACACGGTTTCTCTTCTATGAAAAACACAATATATAAGGTACAAAATGAAAGATAATAGGAAAAGAAAAAAAAGGCTTTGTAATCCAGTACAGACAATGTATACAGAAGTATATCTTGACTTAGTGCACTTGTCTTACATGTTTTTATGTTCTTTGGCCTACTTATCTGGTTTTCAATCTGTATATATGATAATTAATTTTATAAGGTCTTAGACGATAAACAAATGAAAGTGTTGCTGGAAAAGTAGAAGGGTGGGTAGAAGGAGGGGGAAAAAGAAGGGAACTGCAGTATGTTATGTACATGTAGCAATCACCTACAGTGAATACAAACATGTACTAATAAAAGTAAAAAAAATTACCAGTACCTACATATGAATTACTTTAAGAACGTTTTTCTTACATGCGAACTAAAATACAAGTAACAATATGAGGCCATGATACTGTTTAATATTTTCAATTATTATTTAATATTAAATGAGAACAAGAGAGCAACAGAATCATTTCTTTGAGGGAAATAATAGTTCACTGTTTTTTTTGGGGGGGGGATACTAGGAATTGAACTAAGGATCACACGCTTGCCAGGCAGCTGCTGTGCCATTGAGCTACAGCCCCAGCCCCAGTTCACTGTTTCTAGAAAGGAGTTTGAATTTAAAAATATTCCCTATCATATCACATAGCGCCCTCTGGTGCTTCATCACAAAACTAGAGTTATGGAACTAGATAAAGACAATTTTGCACTATTGGAAGGCTGGGCCACACAGGACACATACATTACAATCCTGGTTCTGGCTTCAGGTAGTTATGATCTGCAACATATTGGTATACAGTTTCTTATAATACAGTAAGAATGATCAATTCTGTTTTTAAGTCTCTGCTTGAAATGAACTGTTATAATTTCCATCTATTTTTTTCAGTAAGTCTACAGTAAATTACTAAATGACTATGTGACAGATCCTAGAATTATAGCTTTGTTGAAAAGCTATAAGGTTGTAAGCCTTGCAGCAACTGAATCCATAAAAAGCGCTCACAAAAATATGAACAAAACACAATGCTTAAAACGGATTTACTAATAATACAGTAGTTTCTAAACAAAAGAAAAATACTGATTATTTAATTATGAAAAGAATGAGCAAATGTATCATCTGTGTATGGACCTACTATGTCTGTTAACAGATACACCCCCCCCCCGTTTTTTTTTTTTGGTATTGGGGATTGAATTTCTCGCGCTTACCAAGTGGGCACTTATGCCACTTGGTAATCCCTGGCCCAACAACCCCTATTTATACTACTATATGAATCTGTCAGAATTAGCAAAAAAAAAAAAAAGGTCATTTTTTGAAGAACTAATTATCCCCCTCCAAAAAAAGGAAAAAAGAAAGGGACAAACAAATACGCATTTTATGCTCAGGAATATTTTTGGTGTTCTTAATAAAATTAGAAAACATAATAAAGGATGCATACTTGAGTCATAAAGTACTGCTTCTAAGTAATCAAATAAACATACTTTACTCTCTAAAAATATTTCTAGAGTATTTCAACTCTTCTGGGGTCCTCATTCATAGTATTTAGATACTAATAACTGAAAAGCTTTAAATTGAAAAAGTGACAGACAAACTGGAGATAGGATACTAAACGGTTAAAATGTTATCTCATGTTTTAAAACAACTCTATATAAACACTATTATTATTCCTACTTTACAGATGTAGAAAGAAAAGTTAAATAATAACTTGTTCTAGGAGACATAATTATGACAGCCACAGGTCTAAATTATTATCACTGAAGAAAATTTCACATAGTATCATTTTACTACAAATAAATATATTCAATTTAAGGAAGACTTTCTACTTATCTCGTGTATTTTAAAAGAAAGACAACATTTTTCTAAGTATTTTTACCGCTGTTATTTTATAGAAGTCTTTATAATGAATTCTTCCATGCATTCAAAAATCCAAATTCGTCTATCATTTAGAAGTAGTTATCTGGGTTTGCAAAATTTCCAGAAGAAATTAATTTACAATATGAATTAAAATCAATGAACTATAAGTTAACATACTTGCATTTCTTGTTGGATCCTTCAGCCTATATATCAGCATATATGCATTTGTTGAGCTAGTAGAAATATAAAAAGATTAATAGGGACAAAAACTAGATTCCATTACTAAGCATCAAATTTAAAACTGTGAAGTTTATTCCTTCAAACAATCAGAAAGTCATGCTACTGTTCACACACACACTAAAATTTAAAACACTCCAGGCAGAAATGAAATCTCTTGTTTTTAACAACACATTTAGAAAGCAATTCTTTACAGCCTCTTGGTAACGTAATAGTTTTCAACAAAACTGTGTACCACGATTACAATAACGGTTTCGTCAGGAGGCAGCAAACTTTTTTCTGAAAGGGAGTATATAGAAAAAAAATATCTTAGGCTTTGCAGGTCAGATTATCTGTGTTGCAACCATTCACCTATGTTGTTAAAAGCATTAACACAAACAATATAAATAAATGACTCCATCAGTGCTCCAATAAAACTTTATTTTACTAAAATCTGCAGATGCATTTGGCCTATGGGGCAGTGTGATGACTGTTAAATCTTTGGTGATATAAAACGGAGAAGTTACAATTCATTCTAACTTGTAAACACTAAAAATTAGGAAATTACTTACCTTGCAAAAGCACTGGAATAATACCCTCTGCTTCCTGATGCTCCACCATGTGTTTTCTTAATGTCTTCTTGCGTTATCTAAAAAGTTGGTACATTTTTTTTTTTTGGTAAAATCTGTGACACTATTACTTTAACAGCAATATGTAATCTAATCTGTTAACCTTGCAGTTAAATGCTACCTAAGGTGTTCAAGACAGAGCAGATACCAATTCACAAAATTTAATCACCACCAGTGGCTGCTTTCCACTCAGTCAGTTCTAATGTTCCTGAACTCACGAGAAGCACGAGTTGATTTAGAAACATTCCTACTAGTGTCCTTCAAACTCATCTTTTAAAGCCACCTTACCCTGCTGACATGTTGATCGTTGAAGCTGTACCACTGCTCATCACTGAAAGACTTTATGCAAGCATAATAATGACCACCGGCCGCACTTCCTGAATGAACCATAACAGAGAAGAGCTCGTAGATCAAGGAATTCTAAGGGATAAATAAATAAATAAGTAAATAAAAAGTAATTCAGGAGAGGAAGTCTATAAAACCCTTATTTGCCTATTTCCCATTCTCTCCTAACACATAATGAAGTAACATGATAGTTATCTTATATATTACAGTTCATTTTTTCCCTAAGATAAAATTAAAATGACAAGTCACCAAAAACAAACAAAATAAAGTTTCATCCAGTCTATTCTTTCATATTTTAATTATGGTAATCCTTTTTTGGAAAGATACATTTCTATAAACTTATTTAAATAACATAAAATTTTAGAAACACGGGCAAAAAACAAGCTGTTTGAATATGCATGACCAGGATCAAGAAATCTTATATTTAAAAAAAAAAAATCAAATATACTTTGTATGTCTCCTAAACAAAAATGCCAAATAATACAATTACTTAAAACATCTTCTAATGTATTTGTGCAATATCTGTGATACAGTAATCTGTCAATTTAGCATCTCATTTATAATAAGTATGAACACTGAATTACACTTGATCTTAGCCAAAAGGCCGAGAAGCAATGAATACTGAATTATACTACAGCTATAATAAGTTAAAACTGTGTCTTGCCAATACTTCACTGCTTGGAACTAAAGACTATTTTAAGCAAACCAAGTATTTCTGAAAAAACAGGGCTGAAGAGATTTATTTTAAAAAGGAGGTGACTTACAAGTGACATGTTTTTATATTTAGTTTGAAAGCCTAGGTACTTCACAGCTCCTAGGACAGTCTGAGATACTGGAGACTCTGCGGACCAGTAATTTTGCCACAGAGGAGATCGAGAGGAAAATATAGACGAGATAGTAAGAAAATTAAAAAGGAGTTGACTCAAAAAGTTTCTCTGGTTGGTAACAAGCAAGTTGCATTTTAGTCATTTTTCTACAAGAACCAGAGTTTCTCTTCTTTACTCCCCACTTCCCATGCTGGAGATCAACCCAGATGTGCACACACACAGTGGGGTCCTCTACCCCTAAGCAGCATCCCCTCCTCCTGTCCCTTCCTTCCTCTACGACCAGCCATCCCTCTGTGCTTTAGTTTTTGATTAAAAAGCATTTGAGCCTCAAGGTACTTTAGTGCATCTTAAATAACTTTTAATTGAAAATTATAGTTAAATGGAGAAATGTCTAGTACAAATTATGAAAACTTCCTAATGTTCACTTTATTCCTAAAACTAAAATTAAGTAGTGATAGGAAGTTTTAGAATTCACCTGCAATCCTTTGAAGCACTGAACAAATTATGAAGCATGGAACGTCAATGTTAAAATGTTTTGAGTGTAATAAATAAATATAGTTTCATCATAATTAGGAAAGCCAGAAAAAAAGTATTTCCTTAGAAACTTTCTTAAGGTAGAAACTTTTAGATAAATAGCTGTAGATTCACAGGACTGAATCACCTTCTAAATTACAACTGTGTATGTCTCATTATAAACAAAATATTCTACACAAAAGAGTAAGAGCTATCAGATGAAACAATTCTAGTTTCAAATAATAAAGTAATTGCTAAGAAGTAGAAAGAAATGTAGCTTACTTCATCCACATATATAAGAATAATTTATTAATAAAATTACATAAAAATAGTACAGGGTCATGTGCTTATAATCCTAGCTACTTAGGCTGAGGCAGGTGGATTCCAAGTTCAAGATCAGTCCTAGTAAGATCCAGTCTCAAAATAAAAGAAAAAATGGCTGGGCATATAACTCAGTAGTAGAACGCCCCTAGGTTCAATCCCCAGTACTGCAAACAAAGAAAATTCCACCATACACTACACTTAGCATTTTTAAAAATTTTAATATGGCCAAGAAAGTACTATATTACTTTTTAATGGAAAAGATATAAATCTTAAAACACAGTAGTAGCAAACAATTACAAATTTGTAAATCTGAGTAGAACAGAAAAGATGCAGTTCAGATTCCTCCAAAAGGCAGCACTGTTGGGCACATAAATTAAATGATTTGCCCAAAGGGATATAGTTATTTAATTACAGTCAGAATTAAAATTGATTACTTTACTCTCACTTGCAAGAATAAAAATGAAAATGCCAAGCTTTGTGGAACATGTAGTCTCTGTCACAAGCACTCATGCTGTCACAGCACTAAAAAAGCCACACACGGTAAACAAAGAGAGTGGTGTGCTTTACCAGCAATAGACCCGGAAGCCGAGAACACCAAACAAGATGAATAGTAATCGGGAAGATTACTCCCTCTCAAAAGAACCAAAAAAGCAAAAACCCCTAAAACAAATAATCTACATTTAGGCATATCTTATTAAAGTTGTACCAATACAGAAAAGTATTCAAGAGCTCCAGAAGAGAAGTAACACCATTTCTATGGAAGAAACAAGTTTCCATTATTGGAATACAATAAAATATTTAAAATGTTGAAAGAAAAATTATAGTATTCTATATTCAGCAAAATAATTCTTCAAAAATGATGGAAAGAAATCAGTTGTAAGAGGAAAACTAGAAAGTTCACACATATGGAAATAAAACAACATACTCAAAGAAATAATGGGTCAAAGAAATCACAAGAGTAATTAGAAATTATCTTGACACAAATGGAAACAAAAACACAATCTATCAAAATGTACTGTATGCAAGAATTAGAAGTTTACAGTAGTAAAAAGGTACGTTACAAAAGAGAAAGAATTTCAAATAAAAAACCTAATTTTGTACCTTAGAGAACTAGAAAAATTACAAACCAAACTCTAAAGTTCGCAAAAGAAAGGAACTAAAAATATTAGAGCAGCAACAAACTAAATAGAGAACAGAAAAACAATAGAAAAATCAGTAAAACTATGAGCTGGTGCTTTGAAATGATCCATCCACAAAATTAACACGCCTTTACCAACAGTAAGAAAAGTGAGGGAAGGGGGCTTAAGCAAAATTCAGAAATGAAAGCAGAGACATTGCTACTGATACTCTATAAATAAAAAAAATTTTATTATGAACAATTATACATTAAGAAGTGGACAGCTCAGAAGAGGTGGATAAATTTCTCAAATATACAACTTATTCAGACAGATTCCTGAAGAAATAAGAAAAAAATCTGAATGGTCTATAACTAGTATAGACTGAATTAATAATCAAAAACTTCTCAACAAAGAAAAGCTCAAGATTGAATTCTATCAAGTACTTAAAGAAGCAACACTAATTCTTCTCCAAATCTCTGAAAAACTGAAGAGGAAACATTACCAAATTCATTTTTAATGCCATTTACTTTGAGACCAAAATTAGATAAAGACATTACAAGAAAACTAACCACAGACCAGTATCATTGGACACATACTGGTACAAAAACCTTAACAAAATAATACCAAATAGAATTCAACAAGACAGTAAGAAGGTTACACATTAAAACCAAGGGAAATTTATTTCTGGAGTGCACGGATGATTAAGAAATCAGTCAGTGTGATACACCACATTAACACAACGAAAGACAAAATTCACATGACTGTCTCAACTGATACCAAAATAGCATCTGACAAAGTGCAAAATTCTTTCACAATAAAAACTTAATGAACTGGGAAAAGGAAATTAACTCAACATATGAAAAGTTAACAAGTAACATCATACACAATGGTTAAAAAAAAATCTGAAAGCTTTTTATGATCAAAAATAAGGCAAGGTTATCCACTCTTAACCACTTCTATTTGATAGCCAGAGCAGTCAGGTAAGAAGAAATTAAAGGTATCCAAGTCAGTTTGGAACAAGTGAAATTATTCCCATTCACAGATGACAAGAAAATCCCAAAGGTTAAGAAAACAAAAAACAACCCACTGTTAGAAATAACAAATGAATTTGGCACCAGGATCAGATGATTTCACCAGCAAATTCTATCAAACATTATTTTCTTCCTTTTTAAAATCATATATATACTTGCAGTACATAATGATTACATCCCTCATGAGGAATTGGTACATGTACATGACATGTCTTAGTTGTTTTTATTTCCCCTTCCCTTCCCTCCAAACATTTAATGTAGAAATAGTTTCAATTACCCAACAACAGAAGCAGAAGGAACACCCTTGCTAATGTTTACACCTGAAGGTCCTACCAAAGCCCCATTTGCACTCATAGGCAGGGCTTGTGAAAGGTGATGAGACTATGGACATCGTGGCTGCTTGCTGTTGAAGGTGGGTTCTGGCTGGAAGAGGTGGGTCACTGCATATGTGACCTGAAAGGGTGAATCCCCATCCTTGGCTCCCCTCTTAGCTCTCCCTGCTTCCGGTCCTCCACGGCATGAGCAGCTTTTCTCTGCCCAGGCCTTTAGACCATGCTACCTACCATGTAAGGACTAAAACTTCTGAAATGTGAGTCAAAATAAACCTCTGTTCATTTAAGTTGTGAGTGTCAGGTACTGTGTCTCAGCGACCAGAAAGTAAGACAAGTGCCTAACTCATTGTACGAGCTCAGCATTACCCAAACCAAGTAAGATACAAGAATGAAAAACTACAGACCAATACTTCTCAACCGCAATGATCCAAAGATATTGTGCAAAATACTAACCAAATTCAATCCTTCAATAAAGCAGAATACAGTGGCCCTGAAGCAAGGCCAGCAGATTGCTGTAGCTGCTGGTTTCAAACAGGAGCCTAAAGAGAATTCTTTTTGTGGTCTGTTGGCCATTTCAGAACTTTGGAAATGGAATGGTCAATTCATCAGAAAGAAAGAGCAGGTAAGTATGGTGGACTTTAGGGGGCCTGCAGGGGGGAGACCCTGGCAAGTCGGGACCTGCACCGTGTGGTTGACTCGGGGTGCCGGGAGAACAAGGAACGCCTCCCCTCTCTGGCGGGCAGCTGAGAGTATGGCAGACTTTCGGCAGCCTGAAGGAGAGAGACCCTGGCGCGTCCGGACCTGCATTGTGCGGTTGACTCGGGATACCAGGAGAACAAGGAACTCCTCCCCTCTCTGGAGGCGGCTGTGATCCTGCCAGTGTGTGGGCTGAGAATCAGACATCTCATGTCATCCTGTCCCCCGTCCCATGTCCCCCTCTCCCCCTCCCCGCTGCTTAGCAAGTGGGAGCCAGTGAACTACACATCTTGTGAAAAGATTGGCTATATTATTCAGTATGAGCTCCCCATATGCAAAGATAAGGACAACCATTTGGAAGAAAACAAGAGACAGTATGACACATAGTGAAGATCTCTGGTTGTCTAGCTTTGAAACTTATGCTTTCTGTTCTGTTTTGTTGTGTTTAATTGTATTCCCTTTTAAAATTAAAAAAAAATTAAATAAAGCAGAATGCATTAATGTGAAAGAAATGGTCTGCTAAAACCTTCAAATTACTGACACAGAAACAAAGTAAATCCCATTCTAGGGATTTCCAATTCTATAGCTTTCAAATCACAATCTATGAAACTATTTCAGTTTTCAAAGGTGCCTAAAAATTTTATGAGAGCAAAGACTGAGGGCTTTGGTTTTCCTCTATCTAAAAAGATCAGCTGTTTCACTGCTTCTAAAGTGCTCCCTGGGTAGAAATTTTAAAATCAAGACCCATTATTTTCATTTTTCTATATAAGGAAACTCAGATAAGATATAAGACAGAGACTTGCTGTAGTGTTAAAGGCAGAATTCATAACAGACTTAGTTTCCTAACTGCAGGGCACCCTTTGTATAAAATCACACAGTCTGTACCATCATTATGGTTCAGTCCTTCAGAAATTAATGTAAGTAGTTTTTCCCGAAGTTTAATTACCATCACAGACATGCATATAACCTATAAATAAGCAGTATCTTCAAGAAGTCTTAATTTTCAAAAATGAAGCTTCTTGTTAATAGATACTTATCAGTCACAACAGTTACAGGATTATATAGAAGCTCAGAGATCATTTTCACTTTCAATTAAAAATATAAGGAAGTCAGGCCTGGTGACAAGTTTGAGCCCCATCTGGACAATTTGGTGACTTTAGCAAGACCCTGCATCAAAATTAAAAATAAACAAACGACTGAGGAGTGGCAGAGTATGAAGATCTGAGAATCGATCCCTAGTACCTCTGCACCTAGTCAAAAAAAAAAAAAAAGAAAACCCAACACAGGGGCTGGGAGTGTGCTCAGTAGCAGAGCGCTTACCAAGCACTGTGAAGCCCTGGGTTCAGTCTCCAGCACTGACGGCAAAAACTAAAACCACCAAGTATAAAAGGTACCTTTTCAAGCCCAGGCTTTGAAATCTTTTCGGTTCCACTGTTGTTCTCAAGGCAGATTCCTTCATCAACACCATCGTCATTGGAGAAGTCATTGCTCATCTGGTCACTGTGACAGCTACCTTCATTTTCTGCTCCACTGTCAGTGCAACTTTCAGTCTGAGGAGATTTCTTTATAAAACATAATTATCTTAAGTCACAAGTCAAAGAGAGGAAAAATACATTCACCAAAACTTTTTACCTATATATGCAAACATTTTCACATAATTTAATATATTCTTACTAATAAAATTATCCTAAGTAAACTTATTTTCTCGTAGTCAGATCTGAAGTAAAATTAAACAAGCAAAAAAGTATTTTAAGAACATATTTATTATATCTTTAAAATTCTAACAAATTAGTGATTTAGAATTCTACTAAATTCCATTTATGTTTATTGTTATAAATAATAATATAAAATTACCACTGCTTTCAACAAATTCATTAAAGAAGAAAACCTAAACCCTAAATTGCTTTCCTCTTGTTCTTAAATCCCAATAGAATACTATGTCTTTTGTTGAACACAAAGAACAATTCAGTTTATCACTGTTGTGTGCTATAGATAATTAGAAAAACAAGACATTGTATCTATTCTAAATAACTTCAGTATCTAGGAGGTAGAAATGTAACTTTTCCATGCTTTACCTTTTTAAAATCACATTCCACAGATTTAATTTGAAGAACTCCACTTAGAAATTCTCAAACAACTCTCTTGCTTTCCTTTTTTAGACATATCTAAAAATGTTTTTATTTGAACAGCTGAAAATTCTCTAAGATGCAGGTTCTTGATGTGTGTAAAGCATTGTACAGAAGTTCTGAACTGACTAAACAATACACAGCAAACATAAATATTTTTTGGCTAAAACTGTTGTAGATATTGCATCCCTCAAGAAACTTTGATTCAAGAAAAAATAGAGGTGAAAACCAACCTTAGAACTCTAAGTTGAAAGCGATCATGTCTGAAATTTCTTCAACTAAGCGAAAATATCCTTCCCTTAAGTATCAGATCTAGAATAGTGGTGGTAAACCTATGGCACATGTGCTACAGTGGCTTGTTTGTTATCACTGAATGCTCTAAAGATTCGTCATTACTGACCTAGAACTTCAGTAAAAGAACCTGTCAAACATTAGGTTTCCTTCCTTTGGGAAAGATTTCCCATTACAAAAACACATTAAGCATATACAGGAAAACTGATCTCTCATTTGTATGTGAGTAGAAGTTCTACAAAGATCTATTTCCTTTGAAAGTGGCATACTTTGGGTAGACTTCCTAATCTTTTAACATTTTATCTGGTCACAGATTCAATAGGTATCTACTTAATCTAAGATATCTTTTTACAACAGTTACAAAAAACCAATAATTATTCTTACTTTACAGACGAAGAAAATGAACCCCAGAAAGCTTGCACAAATTGTCCAAGGACAAGAAGATAGCAAATAGCAAGATAAGGATTTGAACCAACATCTAGCTAGGACCAAAACATTATCTCACACTGCCTCTTTATTTAACAGTATTATATAAAACTAGATGAATGTTTAAAATTATTTTTGAGCCCTTGGAAAAAGGCATTTTTAATAACTATAGTAATCAGTTCTAATCAGAAAAAAAATGGTACTCTTTAGAAAAGTATCACTCTAAAATAATTATGTTAAATGACTGTAAATGTTTTACACAATAGAATCAGAAAAGCTTCCAAAACAACACAGTATGATATTATAAATCTGTCACTGAGTAAGACTAGAGGAACCAGAGGATCCTGGGAGGTTGGGAGAAACTGAAGAGCATGTCAGGTTCATGTCAAAAATCTCAAAGTCAAACTATTTAAAGAATGTTTCAAATTAAAAAAAAAAACTAATTATAAAAGGAAAATAGACACAATATCTAGTGCTTTCTATCTTTCTTAGATAAGAGCTAGCAAACCTTAATGGGAATACCTCATATATTTTAATCCACAAAAAAGATCCTAAAACAAATATAAGAAGTTAAGTCCACCCTACTCAGTTTGTTCATTTACTCATTCGTATACATTTGTTCCACGTTTAGTATGTACCAGAAACGCAGGCGCAGCTTACTAGCATACGAGCTCTAATAACCAGGAAATTATGGAACTCTTTTCACAGGTATCTAAGATACTGGGTCAAACAAGAATATTTGAGATATAATTTATGGTCAGGCTAAACTTATACAAAAGCTTTTGGTTTTGGTTTTGTTTTTAATAGAACTCACCATTAGAAAATAAAGAAAAAACATCCATCAAAATGTCAAGATAAATGGCATGTCTTCATTTATTTCAAACAGCTCTTTTAAAAACATGCAAACTAAAGCAGATTAGTTTGCTAATTATAAAAATATAACAGCTATTTACCTCATCTTCAACATCAATAAATATACTCATATCTAGCTCCTCTGGAAATGTCATCCGATCATTCAGTTTAATCCTATGCATCGTTGTATAATCAAAATCAAATCTTTTCAACTGTAAGGTCAGCAGATAAGGAAAATGCAAAAATCGCAGGCCCTATGGAGAAACAAAAGACGGATCTATTAAATAGTGAATATTATCTTAGGTAAGTAACCATTTAATCTCTATATGACACTCACCTTTCTAGCATCACACTTCTTTTTACAACGTTCACAAAAATACTGATTTGGACCATCCAAGATCTCTGGCTGAATAAATGCATGCAATGCTTCTTCCTAGTTAGAAAAATTGATTTGTAATTATTTAAAATACTGTGTTAATGACAATGCCCTAAATATAAAAAGAGTGCAATTACCAAAACAGTTTTAAGTAAAATGGTTGGAAAATTAGAACCTTAAAATACAACAAACAAAAATAATCAACAGCAAAATGATGTTTCCCCTATGAAAATTGAATTTAAAAAATTACTTCATTCTAAATGAACTTTGACCTCCACAGTACTGTACATTACTATTTCACTTTTTCCTATTTTTATTGGCTTTACATGCTGATGTTTGGTTAAATAAGCTAAAAGAAAGGTTCAAAGTCTTCACCTTAAAAAGTTATTCCATACTTCTCAGAAATGTAATTATATATATTACTAATCTTGTAGTAGAAGGCAATTTTGTACTGTAAAATGTATAACACTATATTGTATTACAAATAATTTACACTATCCATATGCTTGTAATCATACAGTCATTCTTGTATCACTACAGTCAGGGTGAGTCAGCAATCCAGCACTGTATTAGTTACAAAGATAGAAAACCATTGTGTAGCCTTCTCACTCCACGTGAGATACTGCTTTATGGGAAAAGGTTCACATAAGTACAACCATGTGATTTTCTTTTCTCTACTCAATCTTCAAACAGAAGCTAGAAACTCAGTATAAATAGTGCAGAAGAACTGGTGAATATAAAATTAATTTTTGACAAACAGCTTTTCACAACTAAAAAAATTAGTTCA
Organism: Dolichotis patagonum; assembly: GCA_004027295.1. Classification (NCBI taxonomy): domain Eukaryota; kingdom Metazoa; phylum Chordata; class Mammalia; order Rodentia; family Caviidae; genus Dolichotis; species Dolichotis patagonum. Next base: position 24,868 of record PVJX010002236.1, on the reverse strand, counting down.
ACATATACTGCATAATCTCAAATTTCATCCAATTTTCCCTCTTTTCTTCACACATGGTTCAAGCAGAACTACTAATTAAATTTATCACATATAAAGAAACAGAAATTGAATCACTAATACAAAGTATCTTCAAATATCTTTTTCTGTTGATAAAGAACACACTGTTCCTCAAAAGATAAATAAAGAACTTGATCTAGCAAAATGGACTTAGTTGCAAAATAACTGGCAAGACTTATAAAACTTATAAAACTTTCTCCACATATTGTTCACATTGGAACAAGATAAAAATAGGAAAAGACACCCAATGGCTTTTAAATTTGTCCCATCTCCTATGTTTTCTTTCTCTCATGTCACAAGGAAGCAATCGGAAGGGAGGTGGGGACAAACAGCAGGGCTTCTCCATGACTAAGTGTTTTACTGAAGGTCACAGGGAAGAACACACTTATTTCCTAAGCACATTTTAAGTATGAAAAAAAGGCAAATTCTATAAAAACATAACAGAAAAGCTTTGAAAGAAATCACACCTATAGCTTAACAAAGGCTGATAGCAAATCTTCCAGGCTTTCAGAAAAGAAGCAACTTCAACTCATAAAACATTTAATTGTCCTAGAAATGGGGGAAGGAGGTAAAACATTTATATAACTCAAATTCTACTTTACTAAACTAAGGTGTATATGGGTTTCTGGCTTATACTGCATAACTAAGGCTATATTTTTGCAAAGAATTTTTTTCTTTCAACAATTTAAGCCCCTTCATATTTCATATAACTAGCATATTTAGTTCTATTTCAACTATTACTGTATAATTACTGCATGCACAGTGACTACATGTTCCTTTCTTTACATGATTTATTATTTTCTACATTTTCCTTGGTAGTTAGAAAGGTTAGTAATTTTGCTCTAGTAGTTATTTTTTACATTTACATTTTTTCTTAGTACTCTTAATTCCCTATTCCCTTTTCTTAACCTGAAGCTTTTAGTCTGATATGCCTGTTTTACATATCCTGTTTCCTACACACACACAAATCTTGGATCTTACTCTATTTTCTGTTCCTTTCTCAAGGTGGTAGTCTTTGTATTCTGCCTAACTATATATGACATTTCACACTATTACTCTACCTATGTCTCCACACTTGCTTTTAGTTTTTAATTTTACAAGCAATTAAGGAGGTAAGAGTACTTTTGTGAAACTTCCATGGTGATCTCCTAGTTGGGTTAAGTTCATCTAACCAATAAATGCAAGAGCTCATGTTTAAATTCGTTGTTTTTCTACTGTCCTAACTGGGAAGAAAAACACACAAACAAACAAACAAACAAAAACTGGCTGGACAGCAAGTCCTTGACTTGTAGTTTCATTCCTTGTGAAATTGCTACTGTTACCATGATTTGCTCTTCAGAAATATAATGACAGTCCAATTGTCTCTGGTTTAATAACTCAGGAAATTTACATTTCACACTTCAATATCAAAGTCAATTCTTCCAGGTACATGAGAAATTCTTCAAGGGGTAGATTTAACATTTTTGTTAGCCCCAGATTTCTGGATTATAATTTAACCATTAGTCCTGTCTCATGCTTTTCCTTCTCTAAAATTTCAATTACACCAGAGCTCTTTTGCTGGTCTTCTCATTTTTTCTGAGATTCTTTTCACTTTATCTCATTTTCATTTGATTTTCATTCCTTCTACTCTTTCTTGAGAATTCTGTAATTTATCCCTTTGTAAAACAGATTTATCTTTAGCCTTCTTGTCTGAGGAGCATTCATTGCACTTTCTCCTGTTTTTTTATTTTTAAATACTAGAGCATGTTTGCAGTACAAAATGATTACATATTTTATGGTGAGTTGGTACCTGTACATATACATCTTTCACCTTAAGTTCTGGATACAAGCTTTTGTTTTACGGATCTGAAAACTGCTAAGCTGTGAATATGTTTTGTTCCCTCCAAAACTCATATTGGTGTCTAATTCCATTAGATATTAAAAGGATGGAACTTAACTGCCTAACAGGTGGGGTTTTTAAGAGGTGATTAGACTCAAAGTCATCAAGGAGAAGCCCCCTGACCATACACTGATGGTTTTATGAGAGAGACCAGGCACACAGGCTTTCTTCCCTTGCCATGTGATGTCTGTGCACCAGGAGTCTGCTAGCAAGAAGGCTAGCACACTCACTGTAAAACCCTTTCCCTACAGCTGGTCCTACAAACCACCAAGTCCCACTCTACGTTCACTATTTAGGTACTTAATGCTGTACTTCCTCAGTGTGAGAATGATTTTGTCCCTGTCTTGTTTAAGTTCTTCAATTCTTCTCTTTATTTAACAACCTCTTGAACATCTCACTCTACACTTTCCACGTATACAGACCTACAAGTAGCAGTAGAAGCTCTGTTGGAATTAGACATATACTTAGCAATTTTTTACAGGTAATCTCAAGTTCGGGGTATCCTGTCACTGAGTAATTGGAAGGTATGGGTCGGATGGATTTCATTTATCTTCCTGTAGTGTATCATATTTGAGGAGATGTGTAGAGATAATCAGATTCAGACAGTCGCCATGATCCTTCACACCCAGGGACCAGTTAAAACTGCATTAATGCACTCTTATTTCTAGCTTTTAATGAGTTGTCAACAAGATAAGTAAGATTAGCCAGTTAGAAAAATTATTTTAACTTATCCAGCTACTCAACAAATAAACTATATAAATGAACTAATGTGGTTATATACACATCTGTACTTAATGTGATGTACCTAATTAAAAATCATGCCAATTACATTTCAGGTATCAAAAAAGTAGGTCATGAGCCATATAAACAGAATAAAATAGTATAAATACTGTACTGTTAGTAATATATACAAATAAAAAACAGAACTGTTCACCAAAAACTGCCCACTATGGTGTGCTAAATTATTCGTAAGTCATGTTTCCAAAACTAGTTTTGGGTCGACCATGATTTTTGTTTGCTATCATTCTGAAGTGAAAATAATTGTTTCCTAGAGCTTAATCCCTCCCTTTGCATATCTTTAGCCTATACTTTCCAGTGTTCAAGATAGAACTTAGAGAATTTTTACATCCTTAATTCCCCCAAAATACTGATTATCATAACCGTGTAGCTAAAACATAATCTAGGCACAATGCAATCCAAAAATATAGCTATGGTATGGTATCACCTATGAATTTTCTTATATTTTTACTGTTAATCTATATTTTCTGTACATTAACTCACTCAATGTTTAGCAATATGATATTTTCTTTATAGATACATTGAACTATCTTCCTCAGGACATACACCTTTTGGTTTTTTTTTTTTTTTTTTTTCCTTTTTTGAACTAAGAAAGAACTATAGATGCTTTCCTCACAGTCGTCCACTCTTTTCAATGTTTGAGATAACATTAAATTCAGATATACCCTATTAGAGATCTTAGGCACATTCTGCTCAGTTTCCTAACAGTGACATTTTGCAAGCTCTAGTACACTAACACAATCATGACATGGGTATGATCCACCTATCTTACTCAGATCTTCCCAGGTTCGATTATTCATTTGTGTATGTATGGATGTGTATTAAGTTTTATACAAATTTATCACCTTTTTGGGTCAACTATCCACCACTACAGTACAGAGATTAAACAATTCCTACACAAGAATATTTCATACTTTCCTTTTGTAGCCACAACTCCAACTGCAAATCGTCCACATGGCCCCCACGGAATTCATGAACTCTGTTAGTGACTGTCTGTCCCCTAGTTTTAAAATGTTGCCATTTAAAAAAAGTAATGGAATTATACAGTAGGTGACTTCTTGGGACTGTTTTTTTTCACTTGGCATATTTCCCTACATAGTGCTCTGTTCTAATTCAGGCAGACTGGTTCCTCCTACTTTATTCTTTTAAAAAATTATTTTAGCTATTAAATATTCTATTTCATTTTTCTTCCATATAAACTACAGAATGAGCTTGTATATAGCCTCAAAAATATTGCTTGATTTTAGTAAGAACTCATGAAAACCAGGTAATTTGGGGGAGAACTAATATCTTTATATGTTGTCTTCAATTGGCATGACTTTATTTACATAAATTTTCTTTTCAGAGTTTCCCTGTTTTCAGTACACAAGTTAATTTTACTTCTCACATGTTCATTAGTAGTTTCTTGAAAATCAACTGTATGATTCTCTTATATCCCACTGCCCTGTTAAATTCATTGATTAGCCTGAGATTTTAAAACACAAGATGCTTAGGATATAATACATAGCAACCATGTTACATAAAATAAGAGCAATTTTATTCCTTTAATTGGTATGCTGTTTCTTTATTCTTCTTGTGTTATTTTGTTGACTAGAACTTCCAGCACTACACTGATTAAGAGTGGCAGGAACAGACCTCCTCAAGTAGACACCCCTGACATCCCCTGGGGGAAAGCATTCAGTCTTTTACCATGAAGAATGATGCCAGCTGGAGATATTCTAAACTGAGGAAACCATTCTCTAATTCCTTGTTTTTTGAGCATGATCCCAAATGAATACTGAATTTTGACCAGTGCTTTTACTGAATCAATCACTATAACTACGTGAATTTTCTACTTTTGTCAACTAAATGGAAGTTATACTCATTTGATTTTTGAATATTGACCAGGTTTCAAACCTTGAAATTAACTGCATTTAGTCATGATGTAAAATTCATTTACATGTTACTTAGTTTCGACTTGCTAATATTTCAGTAAGAATTCTTATATGTATAAATAACAGTGGTCTTTTAAAAATTGTCTTTGTCAGAGGAAAAACAGCTTTATAAAATAAACAGGGAAGGACTCCGCCTCTTTTCTTGAAAGAGATTGTATGAAACTGTTCACTGTTCTTTAAAATATTTGGTACAGGAGGTCACTGAAACTCCAGACTTGGAAATGTTGAAAAGGTTTTTAATTATGAATTTAATTGGCTTATTCATTATGAGGCTGTACAAATTATCTACTTCATTTTTTAAAATATTTAATTTTGATTTTTTACTACTAAATGTCTGTAGCACAGAATCTTTAAAATTCTCATGGAAAATTGGTAATGTATCTTAATTCTTTCTTTGTCCTCTAAATTATCTACCTCAGATTGTGTGAGTTACAGCTTGTGTTTTTCAAGGACTTGGTTCATTTTATTTATCAAAGCTAACAGATTACTGACTTGAAACTTGTCCTCTTTTTAAATAAAGCTTTTGATATTAATGTATCCCTTTAAAGTCTTGAATTTGATGTTACATGTTCATTTTCATTTAGTTCAGTCATTTCAAAAATTTCTCTTGAGATATTTTGTTTGACCTATAGATATTTATAAGTATAATGCTTATTTTCTGAGAGTTTGGTGATTTTCTTGATTCTTTTCTGTTACTAATATGTATTCTGATTTCACTGTGGCTTGAAATCACATACTCCATGATTTTTTTAAATTTGTGGAGTTTTTTCTGGCCCACAGTATGGCCTATCTTGGTATTTATTTCATGGGGAGTTGAAATGCTTATTTTGATGTTGTTGGAGAATGCCATTTTATAAGAACCTACTGGATGATGTTAAGCTCTTCTCCGTGCTATTTCTGTGCAGTTGTTCTATAAACTGGTAAGAGAGGGACCTTGAAGTCTTTAAGTATAATTGTAGATTTGTCTATTTCTCTTTTCAGCTCTAACAGTTTTTGGTTCACATACTTTGCAGTTCTGTTATTACTATGGTTATTGTGTTTGTGAATTGATCTTTTTAATCATTATACAATGTCCCTCTATGTCTCTAGTAATTTTCTTTCTCTAAAGTCTTTGGTATCAATATAGCCATTCCTAATGGCCTCTGATTACTATTTGCACAGATACTTTCCCTCCTATATTTTAAATCTGCCTATACCAGATGCAATTCAGGGTCATGTTTTTTTTTTTTTTAAACCTACTATGCTACTTTGCATCATTTGGTTAGTATATTTAAACTATTTACATGTAACAAAGTTTGTCATATTACTTTTCAGTTTTTTATTTTGTTACTGTTTCTCTTTTACTTGCTTCTGCCTTCTCACAGGTTACCTGAATATTTCTCTAAAATTCTATTTTGATCCATTTATAGTATTTTTGAATGTATCTCTCTCAGTGGTTTCCAGTTATGAACACTATAGACATCTATATCTCTGTATATACACAGATATGAAAAGTATCAGTCTATCAGTGCCATTCGTTTACCAGTTTGAGTACAGAAGTTTTACCTTCCCTCTGTCTTTATACCCTCTCCCATTTACAACATAATTGTCTTAAAGATTTCTTCTACTTGTACTGAGACTCAAATCAGTGCTGTAATTCTGGTCCCACCATCAAACACAATTTAGAAAACTCAGCAAGGGAAGGAGAAACTAGTATACTTATCCATACTTTTGCTTACCTTGTTCTTTCTTCCTTCCTGATGTTCCAAGATGCCTTCCCCTTATAATTTCCTTTCTGTTTAGAGAACTTTCTAGTCATTTTTAAAGGATAGGTCTGCTGGTAACAAAATCTCTTAGTCCCCTCATCTGAGAATGCCTTGATTTCTTCATTCCTGAAGAGGATTTTCACTGGTATAAGTCTCTGGTTGATAGTTCTTTTCTTTCAATACTTGAAAAAATGTGCCACTTCCTCCTGGCTTCCATGGTTTTTAATAAGAAATCTGTTTATGAGAAATTACAGAGCTTTCCCTCTATAAAAGAGATGCCTTTGCTCTTTTGCTACTTTTAAGATATTTTGACAGTTTTCAAAAGTTGGCTATTGTTTGACTTGATGTAGATACCTCTTGCTTATCCTGTTTGGGATTTGTTTAGCTCCTTGGACCTATAAGGCCTCTGCCAAATTCAGGAAGTTTTCAGTCACTTCCTTTGAATACTTTTTAAGCTCTGTTTCCTCTTTCCTCCCATTCCATCACTCCAACGCCATAATTGCTGTACCTTTTATTACTGTCTCAGAGGTTCTGGAGAATCTGCCCCACCCACTCAGTCTTTTCTTTTTTTGCTGTATCTAAGGGTAAGATCAATTGCTCTATCTTTATATTCACTGATTTTCTTCTACTGTCTCATACTGCTGTTGAGCCTGTCCACTGAGATTTTAATATTCTGCTTATTGCATTCTTTAGTTCTAAATTTCCATCCCTTCACATCTACTATTTCTTCACTGAGACTATTTGTTTTAAGTAAATTTGGGATTTCACACTGAAGTATTTCTATGACAGCTATCTTAAAATATTTGTCAAATAATTTGAACATCTGTCATTTCAGTGGTTGTATCTATTAACTTTCTTTTATGATTCAAACTAAGGCATTCCTGTTCTTAGTACTCCACAGTGATTTTTAAAAACTGAAATCTGGATATTTTAGTACTGTATTTGGTATGACACTCTGGACACTATTTAAATCTGTTTTGTCCGGTTTCCTTTCATGTCGTTCAGGTGTGGAAGGGCCCCTTGCCTCATTACAGATGAGAAGTCTAGGTTTCCCATTCAAGTGTGGCTCCTTATCACTACTGGGCAGGGGTAGGAATTCTGGCTGCTCAGTAGGTCTCTGCTGATATCTCCCTGGGTGTAAGGAGCAAGAGTGTCTCACTGCTGTACCCTTGATTCCTTCACTGGGACCACAGATGGGAAGAGGATGCCACATTATTACTGGAAGGTGGCCAAGTCCTGATTCTCTATTAGGCCTCCTCTCACATCAGTCTGTTGGGCAGAGGAAGCAGCGCTGTGTAGTGCAGGTAAAAGTGCAACCTTCTCATGTGGTACCTTGCTGACCATGAACAGGGAAATGGTAGGTCCTGCTAAGGAAGGTCTTGACTCCCTACTCAGCCATCTCTGATACCAGCCCAGTACAGGGCTAAGGAGCCTTGTTACAATGTTATAAGGCTTAAAGTCCAAGCTTCCCACATAAGTGGCATGAGTTAAGATCACATTTTTCTGTGGTATTTGGCTAGAGTGATTACTAAGTTTCTCACTTGCTATGCTGCCTTTTTCCTACTGTTTTAACTAAAGAGTACAGGATGTTTTAGTCTGTGCCCATTGTTTTCAGGTTGCCAACACCTTCAGCTCCAGTCTGGAGTGTATGAGGCAAACAGAAAACCCAGGGAACTCACCACCATGTTATTCCTTGGGTGCTGAGGTCCCTAGTGTGTATGCCTTCTCTTCACCTTTCAGTCTTCTTGTATTTATTTTATGTAAAATATTCAAGATTTTTTATTGTTTTAGTGGGAGAAATAGGGCAATGTATACATCTACTCCATCTTCCTGAAAGCAGAAGTTCCCGTTTTTCAACAGGTTCCCACTATGTCCAACTATACAAATTCCTGGAAAAATGAGGGTAGAATATGTGGTAGAGATGTTTTTTAATGTGATGCTTACATATATGGACAAATTTGGACCATTCCTTAATTCAAATTAGTTATGTAGCTGAACTAACCGTATAAGAATGTCCAAATCACCTCTGAAATCAAGATAGCACTTATCAATTTGTATAAACTCAACATTTAAAAATGTTTCTGATTTCATAAATACTTACTAGTTTAACATTTTCTATTCAAACCTTTAAGTCAAACTTACTAAACAATGTCTACTTAGGAAACTAAAGTCTTCACATCATCTGATCTCTCCAAAGGCATTACATGGAAGGAACTATACAATTAAATTCAGTTTCAGACTTTTGAATACATATTGTCATAAAGAAAATGGTCTAGAACAGTATCTGTCAGAATGGACATGAAATAATGTGCTATGATAAAAGAGACCCATGAAAAGATAATGTCTAAGATTTGAATATCAAAAAGAAAAAGACTTCCTTAGAGAATGAAAATATATGAGGCTATATAACACTTACGAAATATGCTTCCATAATTAGCCAACAAATAGATTTCTGATTTCTATATATTATTAGAATGTATGTAGAACTATATTCTTATAAGAACACATTCTTGAAATGTGCTTGGCAACAAGCAAATCCAAGGTCACTTTGGTTCAGCAATTCAAAGTTTAGAAGATTATAACTAATAAATCATTAAGAACAAAATCCTATCTAACTACTAATATATTTCTTCGGCTATCAACAATTTTTCTAGATTAATAAAATAGGAAATTATATAGTATTCCCATTTCCCTACAAGATATACACATTGATTTAATAAAGTAGAGATAGTCCTAAAATTCCCTAAATCTAATGCACAACTGCCATAACATGTTCCTCAGAATCCTAAAGTCCCTTGAGAAATTAACAGATGTCCCAGAGAAAAATAAAATGCTAAATATATTTAATAAATAAATGTAATAAGCAGATTTGTCTACTACAGGAATCACTTAAAGTTTCAAAATAAAATGACTGTGACCTTCCAAACAAGGACTATACTTACAATTTGCTAAATTTATTTAATTGAAGAAGATGTCCTGAGATCTATCAAATTCTGTTAGAAACTGGTGTTGAATAGAACTCAATTTGGAAGATAAAGAATCATAAAAGAGCCCTTAAATACTGATTTGCTACTTGGCTAGGTAAAATGAAGATCACAAATTTAATAAACACCATTTATAATAAAAATAATTCAATGAAGAAAATATGGCTTTCTATTTAATTGTAGATTTATAGCATTAATTATAAAAATAATCTATCAATCACACTGAAAATCATAAAAACTGACCACAGATATTAAAATAATAAATTAAGTGAGCACTAATTAATTTATATTTTAATCATATATATTATTTTCAATTAATTTAAGCATGGAAATATACAACTCAGATATTATACATGTAAGATTAAAACTTTAATATTTAGCATAATATCATATTTAATTGCCTGAAATCAAATGTCAGATTAACCTGACTCCATACACATATTCATAATACTTTGGGTCACTGAACAGACCACACAATAAATACAACATATAATCATCAGTGTGCATGTGTGTATGTGTGCATACTATTGTGTTTATACTACTTTAACACAAAAATACCAAAATCTACCAATGAAGTTAGGTGTTTTCTTGAAATTAAGGTCAAGTTTTAAGAGTCTGAATGAGGTATGTTATGATGCTTCCTTTAACTAGATTTTTATAATCCATATTTAGACCGAAATATTATTAAAACACATAAAATTAACAAAATACACAATGGCAAGCAGTGATATAAAATTAATTTCTCAATGCTGTATGATGTTTGTGGATCAAACAGTACAGATTATAAGTTCTGAATTCAGAAAACAACTAGAATCACTTACCTCTAACTATAGTTCTCTGAAGGTAGTATCCTCCTCAGAACCCCTATCTTGGGTAGTTTCACCTGCTATGATTTCCCGTAAGAGATTCCAGCAAAGTCTAGCAAGTTTTAAGTTCCCTTCCACAAGCCCTATTAGCGCATGTGTGTTTAAACTTGCTCACATACTGCTTCATAGCTGTTTAACTTGCAATTTATGCTGAGCCATCAACCACTACCATGTACACATCAATGGAGGATACTACCTTTGGAGAATTTAATTTAGAAATGCAACGCTTTTTACTTCTCCAAAAGTATCCTCTAAGTCTTTCTACATTGTGTCTATTCTATATCAAAGACAGCGGAAGCAAATCAGCAGGTAAATGGCATAAAGATTTATTTGCTGAATAGTCAAAAGTAAGATCCAACATAACAGAACATATAAAACTAATTTCCTCAAATTTAATATATTAAAAAGGAAACTGAAATGAAAAATTTATAATAAAATATTTTCACAGATGAGGTAGAAAAAAGTCGCTATCTTTTGGAAATGTCAAGTATCTCCCTAGCATATTTTGCCACAGAAGTGCCAATATTTAAAATTTATTTAGAAATTAGTCATTAAAAGGCAAATGTTAAAAATTCTCAGTGGTTTTTCAGGATGTCATTTTTACCTCAAAGACCCAAAATAAACTTTAAGGATGAATAAAATAAAAATGAAAACCAAATCTAGCATCCATATCAAGGCTAATTTTAATGATATCCAGAAAGGCAATTCACAAATTGTACTACTAAGCATATATAAAAAATTGTACATATAAAGAAGCAGACTGTGAAAAACTGCAGAAGAAAGGAGACTTGATCTCACATGGTTCAGAAAAGGTCTTTTACTTAGATGTGGATTTTGAATTCCCAGTGATCCAAAACTTTTTGCTAATTATTTTTTGATTGCCATATATAAGCAGGGGGAAAAAAAAAGAAAAAGAAAGAAATCAAGTGTCCCACATACTACAGCGCAGAGGACTAAGCCACACTTGCAGCACTATTTTAGAAAATCAAGTATGGAATAGCATTAAAAACACTGACTTTTAGTTAAGAGTCACTAACAGTTTGTTAATAGTAAACATAAAAATAACAAATTCTACTTTTGAAATATATTTTATTTAGCTGTGATAGTTTTCCTGGATATATGATAGGTTCAAATAAATCTTTCTGAATACTAACTTCAAGTATCAACTTAATTCCTTCCTTGACTGTTTTGTCCTTGGGTAACCACAAATAAATAAGAAAACAAAGCAAGGAAAGGATGCCAAGAGAAGGAATGAGAAGACTCCAGATAATATTCAGTTAGACACTCTTCATGCGAATAATTTCGGTGGGTATAGTTTTCATTCTTCAAATTATCTGTGTTTATAGAATATATTCTTAACCAAATATTTAGAATAGGGATGCTTCTTTAAAATAAGAAAACTCAATGATTTTTGTCATAAAAATCAGAAGTTATTTCAACTTTAAAAGTGTGCAAAACAAGAATTTCCCCACCAAAAAAGTACTTTCCAATGCAAAAAATGACTACAAAACAGCGTTTATAAAAGATTGCTTAGATGGTTCAAAAGTTATAACCTATCAGAATGAATAAAATACTGAGCCATGAGGCAGTACATTTGCACTCACTTTCCCTCTTAATACATGCACTATTAGGACTCGCTGAAGGGTCAAAAATCTTCTAGATCTTGCTAGGTTAAATGCAGGAGTGACCAACAACCCAAGAAGGTGTATCTAGGACGATACTTACCATATAAGAGATTATACCACTGTGCTATTATGTATTCTGCGTAAGGATACACAAGCAGTCAGCTGAAAGGTACACACCACACTAGCAAATGCTTGGCTGGATCCATAAGGTCGGATGACCAATGGAATATCAAGGTATGTGTCGATTCTCCAGCCCTCATAACCACATTCCAGACATCTCACGTAGTCCTTCAGCTTGCCTTGGTATAGTTCATTTATAAGATCAGCCTAAAAATACGAAAATCTGCATTTAAAAAGTATTCCTTAAAAATAATTCTTAAGATACATGAGAATACAATAGTTCATGCTTTTTTAGAACAGGTTATGAAAGGATATTGATTTTTACTGTTAAAATCGTAAAAAGCCTGAACATGATTTATCTAAAATTTAAAAAAAAAAAAGAAAAGCTTGACAAGTCACCTTACTTATTGAAAAATAAAATCAGATTAACATAAATTTATGAGTCAATGTGCAGAAACTATTTCAATATTCCAAATCACTAAAAACCTCAACTATTAAAAAGAAGTTTCCATGAAATCAGTCACCAAAGTATTGCTTCACTAAGATGAAAATACATTCTAATTTATCACTTTAGGCATGATAAAACCTGTACAGTTAAATCAATGGTGTGTTTTTGAAGTTTTACATATATGTATTACCATTCTCTCAATATATGTTTTGATTTATAAAACTGTATCTTCTAGCTTAAGACACAAAACTTTTTAACAGTCAATAATACACATGGAACAATTCGAAGAAGAAATACTATTCTCTAACTTTTTAAATGTATGGAAATTGAAAAAAATATTTTAAAACATCTCTCTCAAATTATCCTCACCTAAAGAAAGGACTTCTCACCTAGTCCTCAGCCAGCTGGGGCTCTTCTTGCTCAAGTAAGGACTCTCCATATAAATGCCTTGCCTCAAGCTTCCTCTATCAAAACTTGGGAACACAGTAGGAATGCCCAAGCTGAGGGAAGTGTCGACCCACGGTTAGGGTTGCAATGAGGAAGAAGGATAACTTCATACCTTTGAAGAAGAAACAGCCCTAAATACTATCTACATAAAGTTACTAAAGTAAAGCCCCACAGGCCTAAGTAGAACTTGAGTTTTAATGAACTACTCTAAATGAACTTAAGTTTTTCCATTATTTCTTAAATAGGGGTAGGTCAGAGGGAAAGTGCACTACAGTATACTTCTTAAATTTCTTTCTCTTAAAATGTGTAGGACCCATAAGTCTTTAAACTGAATCAACTATTGTTATCTACTCTAATACTATTTATTTAATGAAGATTTCTTTATTCATTGCCTTAAACGTAATTGTCTTCTACATATAGGACAGTATTTCAAAGTGGTTCCAGTCAGTACTTTTTAAATATCAAACCACCATAAGTAAACAATTTACATCAGAAGCCAGGACATACAACAGTAACTGAAGTTTCATAAAACGACTTACCTTTCTTTACTTATGTGGTGCTTTCTTACACTTTTCTATTCAATTCCAGTTTTGAAACTGCTAGTATAGATTCTCCACACTGATTTCATAACTCATGGAAGAATCACAACCTACTGTTTGAAAAACTCGGGTCCAAGCCATCATAATAGTTCCAATCAGCAATCAGACCCTCCAAGCTATCTTACATATTTTCCCTCTTTCATCCCAGTGATACTCTATTATACAATGAGCTTGAACTAGCTCAGCCTCAGTCCTCATCCCAATTATATATCTAACAATATATAGTATATAATATATACTATTAGATTATTCCTAATCTGCTCCTATTTCCATTGAGTAAGAATAGGGTCACACTACTAAGAATTCTCAGTATCAAAAGAATATGATTATATTTCAATGGTCAAAATGAAGGTAACGCTAGATGACTGCATTTTAAAATGTGTTATAGATTACCAGATATAATTTACCTCATAAATATCTGGAAATATTGTTCAAAAATCGTCCCTCCAATATTGTTAATAGTGTATCAGGATTTAAAAACCACATTACTCACACCACTGTTTAGATGGATTATATTCTGTTCCAGTTTGTCTACTTGTACTAGATGTGAGGGCACAGACAGCTATCCTGAAAATAGCAGGACAAAGTAAAGGCATCATCCTTAATTTCCTATTAACCTAATCTGAAGCCCTGTATAACTTACATTGTCTTATTATGACTGATCTTATTTGAATCTGGTTTGTTAGACTGCTGTTTTATATTGACTGATTTTATTTGAATCTGTTAAGATTGATAGTATCAAGTTTGACAGTATAGGCAACTACACTGTTTTACCATGACTGATCTTAACTGAATCTGGTTTGTTAGACTGCTGTTTTACATTGACAGATCTTATTCTAAAGCTGTTATGATAGAAAGTATCAAGTCTGAGAGTATAAGCAACTACACTGAAGATGAAAAGATTCACTAGGACCCACTCTGGTTTGATTATTACTTGTCTTTGAAGTTTTACATTGTCTATAATGTTTTGTTTTTACTAATATTGTTATGTACTGCTATATTCAATTATACTGCTATATACAAATATGCCTGATGATATAGACAATTCCATTGAAGATAACAAGAGACAACACAGTAACCATTGCAGATCACCTTGTACTGTGGTTTTATATGACTTTTTGGTTTCGTGTTCTTATAGGAATTTGCTTTGTTTGTCTTGCTATGTTTTGTTTTTCCCCTCTAATACAGAAAGGATAGAAATACATGTAAAGACTCATGCATGTGTAGCTGTTTACAGTCTCACTGTTTAAATGTCTACTTTGTATGATTTAATTTTGTAACTTGAGCAACTATTTCTAAGAGGACAATATGTAATTTATCAACTAGTGATTTCTTACTGTTTATCTTTTTTAAAAATTCTGCATCATTTCTACCCTTTTCCTGTTTTTTTCTCTTTAAAAAAAATAAAAAATCATCCCTCCAAAATCATATACAATATACATATATTATACTGAATATGATTATACATATGTTATATAATTTTAAGAGTTAAAAAGTACCTTCTTGATCAGATAGCACAACTTCCTTAAAGATAGGAACTGAGTTCTAGGTGGGTTTAATAAGGATGTTTATGACTTAGTTAATAGTCAAATGCAAACCTAGGAATTTCAATTCTACATTCAGTGCTTTAACCACTAGACTAATACAAATTTTAAAACATGCCAATAGAATAAAAGCCATTTAAATGTAATGATTTATCAGAAAATAGTTCCCTCGACTTGAGAAACAGAAATTACCTGCTCTGTTTGCTTCCATTTCTGCTCCAAAGCATCAAACATAACTCGGCATAGTTCTTGTACATCATGTTGTTGCCAAGCTATTTTAAGATAAAATTTAATTAAAAATAGCAATATATAGCATAATGAAACATTAATTAATTTGTTTAAAAACAAATAAGTAGCCACAGAAAGTTTACTTTCAATAATGCTAAATTCTATAGTAACACAAAAATATACATTACAGTCAGGAAAAGACAATCACAAGGAAAAGAATTGAGATCTCAGTCTTTTATAAATACTACAAGCTTTCTGGTGGAATATTTGTCAATTTTCATTAGAGAATTAAAAATGTGTTCAAAAAAAATTTTAAGCCAAAATTCTTAAATTTTTAGCTTAAGTTCAAACAAATAGGATATAATGAAATTTTAACTGATTGAAAATTTATGCCTTATACCTTAAATACTGAAAAACAAGTTACTTTAAAATCACAGTAAAAATCAATGAGAAAGCTTAAGTGAAAGTAATTAAGTTGTTAACATGTGTAATGTGTTTATATTCTCGTCTTCCAGAATTCCTTTGTGTGAGAAATACTTATCATCAGAAGAGAATTAGTACCCTCACTGCTATCCCATCCAAAGCTCCTTGTAACATCTGTGGTTTCGATTGCTCTCTTTTTGCTGGTTTGTAACAAAACAAAAAGCCTCTGAAGTTGGTATGGGATGCTTGTCACTGGATCTTCTTCAGATTCTTCAAATTCCCACCTTTTAAAATGAAACATTTGATAATTATTTATAAAATAGTCTCATTCTTTAAAGCATAACATCAAAAATCATAATAACATAAGATCTTATTTTGGGAGATACAGAGTTTGGATATTAACTGAAACTAATAATATCTAATGAAACACTCTTTTTTTTTTTTGGAACACTCTTTTTCTGTAAGTTCAGAAGAATCTTAAGACTTTACCAAGAAGTGTGAAAATGCAACTCTTCTTAAGAATGAAAAGTAAAGATCACTTACAAGTAACTGTAAAAGCTGAAAAACTCTTAATTATTAATTCACAAAAGTATAGAACAGTATTAAATGACATCAAGACATTCAATTATCAAAATCCAAATTCTGGAAAAAATATAAAATGAAAAAATCAGTTTTCAACATACAAATTTTCAGAAATTATAGAGACGATGGGAGAGGGTTAGGAATAGATTAAATAGATCAAGGTTCTTATCAATGAATGGTAATATATAAATTATGTTTGAATCCTGATTTGAACAAACAACTAAGAGTCAATTACAGAGATCTTTGTTTGTTTTCTTTCTTAATTAGAGAAATGGTAATACTACTCTGTGATATAATTTACAGATGACATAACAGGGATATGCCTTCTAAGCAATCAGAGTAGAAGGTTACAGATTAAGAAGAGACTGACCCCCCCCCCCAAAAAAAAAGAAGAGACTGACCACAAACTGATGATGTTCAAAGATGTGCAATGGTTAAAGAGGAATTCATCATACAATTTTGAATATTTAAAATTTCCCATAATGAAAAGTTTTGGAATACTGTGGAAGTAATGAAGTAACTGCAAATTATAAATAGTCATCTAGCCTGAGGTACAGGACTGTCTTAGCAACAGGTGCATTCCCAATGGAAGAACTTAAAGAACCTACCTCATGGTAGAAATAAAGACTGGGAGACTAATGTTGAACACTGGTTAATATACCCATATAAGCTTTTAAGATGATTCTATATTCAACAGAACACTAAAAACAAAATACTAAGAATGATATTAATGGTATTCTGTATCTTAAGTTAGCAATATGATTAATACTTTCCACTTTCTCACTTTTCAATTTCAAAAAAGGCTTGAATATTAATTTTTCTCTGTTGCAGTTTACAAACTTTTTATGTTCTGAGTATAGTCTTCCACAGAAGTACTGAATATTTTTCTCCACAGAGTAAACGTCATAGCTCTATGATCCTGCCCTGCTTTTTACATGCTGGAGTGCCCCTGTATCTCTCATGTCAACTGAATACGTTTCACTTTTTCACTCACGGCAAACACTCCTGCAAACACTTCTACACCTTATGTGACACCTTATCTGCCTTAACTTTCCCCTTTTCTATACCCAGTTCCCTGCTCTCTTCTATTCCAGATGTCCTCAATGGAACATATTTAAAATTGACATTACAGAATCTAAAATTCTTTCACTAGCACTGTGGGAACAATGATGTTAAAACAGATAATGCTCACTTTTCTTGCAAGGGAAATTCACTAGTGGAGAATTACTATATAGTAAAACAGAATTTTTACCTGTCCTTTATTCTTGGTATAAATTCCTTAAAGGTTTTAAAATCTCTTTAGTACCTGCTATTAATTCAGATACCTAATATAAACTTGGGCTCCATATCTGATTCTGCCCTCTAACTAAAAAAAGCAATCATCATATTGATTTTGACTGATTATTATATAACCACTGCTACCATCATCATCTTGACATTCATGCATCCATATCTGGTGTAGTGACAGATTCCTTCAGGGCATTTTATCTTTCAAATTAATCTCGCACATTGCACTACGTAAATTTTCCTAATACAGTGTGTTTACCATATCACTTATAAGCTTTTTAGGCACAGTGGATCTCTGCTGGCCAGTATAAAAGCAAACAGACAAATCCCATTCCTTCATGCTAGTGCTACCCGACATAATACAGCAAGGTACTCAGTCAGTGAAGTATATCAGGAAACACAAGTGCTCCCAGGCTTTGTTTTGCCACTTCACTCTGTTCCCTCAGCCTCCAAAGCATGTGGCCTTCTTCTCTGATCTATGTCTCACCCAAATTCCTCGCCCTGATCTCCCTCACACAGGATTTCTTTGGCTCCTCAAAGGCCTTTGCACTTGTGTCTCTCATGCCTCAAGTGTTCGTCCTAGGACCTTCAATGTTGCTATCAAGGCTACCTAACGAAAGTTACTCCTCTTCAGAGTTACTCTGTCCACACTACTCTGCTCTATCTTCTTTCATGGTATGCTTTATGGTTTGTATCTAAGTGCCCCCCCAAGAGCCTCACATACTCATACGTGGAGCTTTGACAGTGACTGAAATACAGCAGCATTACAGTTGACTTGCTGTTAGGAGGCAGAACCTGGCCTGAAGTGGCGGATCACTGTGGGTGGGACCCAGAAGGTTTTAACTTCCTTCCTGGGTCTTTCCTTGACTCTTTGCTTAATGTCTACCACCAAGCCACAAGAAACTCTCCTCTGCCATGCCTTCGTGTCATGCCATCTTAGGACTAAGACCACTGAACCATGAGCCAATATAAACCTGTTCTCGCAATGAGAAAGTCACTAGGACAGTACATGACTGTATAAAATGAACTTATCTGTATAGGTTTACCTAAGGAAACTTTGAAGAAGGGACTTTATCTTATTCATCACTGTAAACGCTACCAAACAGAAACACTTACCATACTGTAAGTGCCCAATAACTGTAAAGTGAATGATTAACCCTGGTTATGCTCTTAATTTTTTCCAGTGCTATAAATTCACAGACTACTTTCAGGTATTAGAATTTATAGTCAAGCAAGCTCCTGGAATTCTCTATTGCTATGCAGTATTTGCTAGAGCAGGCATATCAACCTGGACTACTTAGTCTTCCTAGTGTTAAGGGAAGGCTTCACTGGGTCTATTTAACCACACTTTCCAGTACTCTGAAAAAACTGGTTATGCTAATCTGCAGGCCCTTGCACCACAGTGTAATTACTGGGATGAGCTGCAATATAGGAACAATAGGGTAATACACTCTGACACCCACTGGGGGTCACTTCTAGAAGTGTGGCCCTGGACAAAGTACTTAACCTTTTTGTGCTCTTCAGTTTACTTCCTTTGTAAAACGGGAATGATAATAGCATGTAATTCCTGTAGTCACTGTGACAATTAAGTGAAGTTTATGAAGTACTAGGAAGACTCATGAGACACTTAGGTAGCACTTATGTTACTCATTTTGGCTTTTAAAAGTCTTCCTGTCTGATATGTCCTCTTTATTCTAACATGGAAAACTTAACAGTATGACTTTGAACAAGAACTTATGACATAGCTCAAGCTATACTTTTTACACTGAGCCACTCTTCCAAGTTTCATCACTTTCCCTACTCTGTACTCAAAGTATTTAGCTGTCCTTAAATGTTTATTTAAACTATTTCACACACATACTCCACCAAGAAAACGTACATACTTCAGAAAAAGAAAAATAGTATGATGTTACTTCAACAGATGGTATTAACCTCTTATGGGAGTCCCTAGAAGATGTCATTTATTGCAGAAAACTCATTATACTGCAGACCCTCAAAGAAATTGAAAATGCGTGTGACCAATGACCAAGGTTATCCAAACAGTAGTTCACTGAACTAATAAGTGTCTGGAAGCTAATGGCCACCAAATTAAAGCACCTCTTGTAATTATGGAGGCCAAAGATAATTTGTATGAATCTCACGATATCATTATTATATATGATACCCCATTTTTATAAATATTAAAATATTTATACTCACTTTTCTTTCCTGAGATGTGTACACGGTTTTTTTTTGGTGGACTGTGTGTATATATAGTACTACTATGGCAAGATCCAAATATTACTGAACAATAAAGATCTTATTTCTAACACTCTCTCTACCTACTAAGTGCTTAGCACATAAATATTATTAGGCAGCAAATGTATATCTGTTATGGTTGATACACTGTGTCAACTTGAGAAGTTTAGAAGTTGAACTGAGACTCAGCAGGGAGCCAGGGTTCTTACTATGCAAATATCCTCATCCTGTGCAAAGGAGGGCAGAGAGATTTTGCCTTGAAGTGTTGCCCCCGTGACATGCCACCCTACCTTGGAGCCAACTGATTATGGACTGAAATCTCTACAAATAGTAAACTAAATAAAGCCTTTTCTTCCTTCATTTTGGGTGTCGGGTGTGTTGTCTCAGCAACGAGAGAAAAGTAAAAGTAATGAAGACAATACTGAATGAAAAATGTCAACTTTACAAGTAAAGTTAAATCACAAGCTTACAGGGGAAAGCAGTACACACATGATGCTGAACAATACAACCACACTTTCAAAACTAGTTCAAATCCATATTTATATAATTTCAAAGGTGTTGCTTAAAACAATACAAAAAGGAAGTATCAGCTTACTGCTAATTTAAAGCATTTAAAATTCATATATGTATATTAAAATATGTTAAACAAAGCTACCCTAAATCAATTATAGTAGGACAGTAATAAAAATAAATGGCTGATTTTAGAGTTTATTTAAATAAGGACTTCTTCCCTAACATTTTAAAGTATCTAATGTAAACAGTCTTTTAGAAACATATACACATAAACAAAATACATTATACTTTAATTAAAAACAAGCTCTGCAAGTTAAATCAGTATTAGTTATAGAATATTTAAAAAATACTCACTTATATAATGCATTCCTAAATTCAGGAGTCATAAAAAGTGTTTGCAAAAGGCTGTTCAAATAGCAAGTCATTGCCTGGTTTACTAATCCCACATATCCTTTAAAGAGAAAATGCAAATATACACAAATTAGCATGTGGCTATAATAAAGGAAACTACATGACTTTAATACATAATTGAGATTGAGAGGTTACATTTATTCTTGGGAATAAGCTTCTTTTGCCCTTCCATCGCACCTAAGGAAGATCTCTTCTCCAACACGTAAATCATATGAAACTTTTTTCTCAGAAAAAGTCACAATCTCAGAAAAGTATCCTGTTACAATGTCCAGAGATATACATGGCTATTACATGGCATTTAATGAAAGTTTGAAAGTAATATATTTAATATTATGTTATAGTACCATAGAAATAAACTTCCAGAAATCTAACAGTTGTGGATTTAAACAGAAAAGTATAAACATTCTCACTTTAAGTAACATATATCCGCAACACAGGTAGACTGAATATAACTAATCATTCTTGTCATCTGCCCTACACATCAATTTTTACCAAGAATCAGTAACATATGAGATGTGATCCAAATATACAGTGAATACATAAGTAAAAAAATTATAGTAAAAGACACATTGCCATTAATCTCTCTCAAAAATACCTCCTCCTTCATTTTGAACACACTTACACCATCGCTCTTGCCACCTTCTGAAGCAGTTTTGAAGGTCCAATTTCATGAGTGTTTTTACAAGGTGTGATAAAAAATATGCTGTCAAGTGCTATTCAGTGGAAAGCCACACTTGCAAAAACATTACAGTATGTCTTCCTGCACCTTATTCATCAGATCTAGTGCCTCGTTTGACTTTTGGTTTTTCCCCAAAGTCAAAATGACCATGAAAGGTAAATGTTTTGACTTGATTCAGGACATTGAAGCTAAGATAGCACAACTAAAGACACTATTAAAGATGACCTCTAGAACTGCTTCAGAAAGCAGCAACAATGATAGGGTAAGTGTATTTGAAGTGAGAAAATATTTTGAGGGAGATTAATAGCAATGTGTTTGTTGCTCTGTTTTGTTTTTTTGAGACAGGGTCTCACTATGTAGTGCAGGCTGGCCTTGAACTCACTGGGATCCTCCTGCCTCAGCCACCTTAGAGCTGGGATTACAGGTGTGCATCAAGTAGAGTACTCACCTGATCATGCTCATGATTTTATGAAAATACAACACCAATAAATCTTACCAGTTTCTGACTTATTCAAAATAGATGAATAGGAGTAGCTTTGGCTGACATAATCACTGGTGGAGCCCACAGAACCTTCTCTTGGAAGAGGGCCGATAAACCTGTCATGAACACTGTCATCTACATTACTGGAATCCTCCTGAAATGCAGAATAACCAATATTTATTGAATAGGAAATATACTGAAACAATGAATAAAGACATGCTAATTGCTAAGGCAACGAAAAAATGATGTGGCATTACTACTACTCTTACCACCAAGGCATTCAAATGAATATATATCCTCATCACCTCCGGTATAAAGGTTTGAAAACGTTTGATATAAAACGCTTTGGAGAGGTACTGATGGTACCCATCCAAAGTGCTTACTTTCTCAATTTGTCTTTTGAATCCTCCTTCAAATTGATCTATAGTTGATTTACACAGGCAAAGGAGCTTTTTTTCTTTTCTTTTTTTTTCTTTCTTTTTTTTTTTTTGTCCTAATAAATCAAAGTACCACTATGGGCTCCTCGATGTCTAACATTCATGTTTGCATTCCCATTGCCAGTTAGACCTGGCAGGTAGAGAATAGTCAATGACTGCTGGGTGAGTTAGGAGTTACATGTGGTCTCTAATAAGAAACTTCCCATCTATGTGGAAGATGTTGAAAAAATTAAGGAACATTAAAATAGCACAAACAAGACAGAGCTGAAAAATAACTACTATGTATTTTAAAAACATAAATCCTCAAACTATGAATCCAGAATTCGCCAAATCCATAGTTAATTTATATTTGAGTGTCACTGACACTAAGCAAAATCTCCCATTCAAGTACTAACCAGGCCAACCCTGCTCAGCTTCCAAGATCAGACGAGTTTGAGTGCGTACAGGGTGGTATGGCTGTAGATGACATTAAACAAAATCTTAAAACGAGATTAAGGAAGTCAGAAGCATATTCTGGTACTGCTTCGGTACAAGTGGTGCTTAGTTACTATTCATTGTCCAAAAAACGCATTTTTATTCATGGTATACTTCTAAATGAAAAGTATCAAATAGAATTTTCCCTGAACAAAGTTCATAAACTCTCTGAAACTTAGTTTCCTCAGTCTGTACAATAGCAAGGTAAATCAGACCAAGTTTTCTTAATCTTTTAAAATGCACCACCTATAATGTATTCTTACACCATGTATTTGTAACCATCAGGTAAGGTTTACTTTAAATAGTTTTCAAATTAGTTTTCTTTTGCAGTACTGGGGATTGAACCCTGGGAGTGACAAGCTGCATCCCCTTCCCTTTTAACTCCATGTTAAGACAGGGTCTCACTAAATTGCTTGGACTGGCCTCAAACTTAAGATCTTGCCTCAGCCTCCCAAGTACCTTGGGTTACACACTTAGCTATAGCTTTAAATTTGAGAACAAAAAGTATTTTGAAGTGTAGTTTTAAAACTTAAAGATGCTAAGCCTTTCAAAAGTCATAACTGTCTATGAAAATCTCTCTCAAATTTGGAGCTAACTGAAATTGATACTGTCTTAGGCCAGTAGACTTGAAAGGAAATTCTATTAAAATACATGTGAATCGCAGTAAACATTGGAAGGACAGAAAGAAAGTGTTTATCTTACACACTAGTTATTCCAAAAAAGGGTGGTGGAGTTGGGCGTAGTTGGAGTGGAAGTGGAAACGGTCTTCCACAAAATACAAAAAAAAAAAAAAAAAAAAGGAAATAGTTAACAATTTACAGCAACCAAGTGAGTACATACTTAACCAAAAGAAAGGGTACTAAAACAGGTGAATCTCTGATGTTACAACCTATCTTAGACCTACTGCCACCTCTGGTATGGTGATAGCCTAGGAAACAGCAGCCCATATTAACTCCAATGTGGCAACAGACTGTACACACAGATAATAGTGCTACAGACGTCCAGTGTATTCATGTTATTACAAATGAAAAAAATAGCAATTTTTAAAAAAAATTTTAAATTTTATTTTAAAGAGAATAAAACAAAAGAGGGCAGTACAGAGCAGATCAGAACAGGACAACATAGGCAACACAGTACTTTACATTAAGACAACCGGACATCAACAGTAGCTATCACAATATCTCTTACTCTGCTATAGTTGAGCATAGTTTCAAATACAATAATATCAAACATAACAAAATAGTATAAAGCCATGTAAAGAGTGAAAGAATTACAGGGCTTTCTGATGGATACACAAATTGTAAAACATCTTTCTCCTTCCTTTGGAAAATTATATTTCCAAGTAATAGGTAAAAGTACACAAAAAATTTTAATGTAAGGATTTTTAAATAGCTCACCAGCAGTATTTGTGGCTGTTCACCATCTTTATCTGTCAAATGCAGAAAGTTCTTCTTTCCTGGCTCAAAGTTAGCGTCGAGAAGAGTCTTGTCACTGGTATGATCCAGTGGAGCCTGTAGGCATAAAACATAGTGTTTCAGATTATGAGAAATATTAATTGTAATAAAAAATATATAATTGGGCATATATCTAGATTTAAATAGTATTTTTTTTTTCAGTAATGAATGTGGCAAATTTCTCTTCATCTAGGTTTAGAATGAACTCATCTACACATGAACCAAGATGGCTAAACCCAGGCACGGTGCACCTACACTGACAGAGGCTCATCTTCTCCAACAACCACAAAACCAAAGAGAGAAACAGCAGGCATTAGGAGACAGCACTAAGTACTACACAAAAACAGAACCTATAAGCATTGTATTTTCTGATTCCCTAAAATGTATGCAAGATAATATTTAATAATTTTCATGAAAATTAACTAAAGATAATCTTATAGAACCTAAAATTATAAAATGTTTTGATACTTGAATACAGTAAAAATTCCAGATAAGCAATATACTTAACCACCAAATCAAAATAATTATGTAATATAACTAATGTAATATAACCTTCAGAGAAAGCCCTGAAGGAAAAGTGTGTCCTAGAAAATGATACCAATTTCAAGTCTACTA
>PVJX010002235.1:59579-134904 GCA_004027295.1 Dolichotis patagonum | reverse complement strand
AACAAAAAAAAAAAAAAGCATGGTAGGACTTCTAAGAAGGATAATATTAAATCAGCAATAGCTGTCATAATGTTTTCTTCAAAACAGCTGTTCATATCATCACGTATGATATAGTCATACAAAACAGGATAACACCATTCCAACTGATGATTTAAAACTTTGAAAGACTTTGAAGCTATGAGATGGGGCCTCATGCTTACCATAAAGTTTTATATACTCTTATCAAATCTCATATTAGGGAGATTATATGGTATTTACCCTTGTGAGTTTGGTTTATTTCACTTAAGAGAATGGTCTCAAGTCGTGTCCATTTATTTATAAATATCTCGATGTGATCATTCTTTATAGCTGAGTAGTACTCCATTGTATAAAAATGCCACAACTTTTTTATTCATTCCTCAGTTGATGGGCACTTAGGGTTTCATTTTTATGACAATCCCATTATTAGAAAATGATATTAGCCTAATAGATGATAGCTAGCAAAATATTGGATGATTCCTTCTGTAAAATGAAACTAAATTACAAATGTTAATAAAGTGCCTTATATTGTCTCAAGGTTAAGAGCCTGTGAAAAAATAGAAAAAATTAAAAATACATGATTCAGTGAAATTTCTTCAGTGACCAAATGATAACCTCACATGGAGATATTAATTGACCCAGGGTTTCATAAATGTTATAGAAAACAGGTGGCAAAAGCTACAATTTAGACAAAAACAGTAAATTGGCACTCATTCATATTTACAGTTGTCCCACATCTTCATGCACGGGTATTTTACACCATTTAATATTTTCCACTGATAAAAGTGAAAAAGACTAACAACTTTTTATTTCAAATTCTGTAGCCTAAAAAACCTACATAGTTCACCAAAACACTTGAAACAACTGTAATTTCAGAAACTGAGAACTCTATTACTGATTTTATTTCTAATAAAACTGTGCTTAAGACAATAGTCACCTTTTCTTCTTTTCATATGCTTCTGAAGTTGGGTTCCCCCACCCAGAGTTCTGTCATTCCAAAGCTTTAAAAGAATTTTCAGGTTTACTGAATGTTTATAATTAAATTGATATTACACTACAGAAAATTCAGAAAAAGTATTCTTAATATCCTACTCTAAAATGACCACAGATATAGTGCTAGTTTTTTGCGTTTCTGGTTTCCACTGATATAAATATATTTAACTTAATTTTAATCACAATATAAATGTATATTTACATACTGTTTTTTTCAGTTATCTTGGCAAAGACACTTTTTCTAGCCTATCAGTGCCAGGTCTAAATTGTAAGTGATATCATTTTTAAAAATGATTCCTAGTATTAGCATACTTTAGTTTCACAATCCATGAGATGGACAGGATAGCTAATGTATAGCCTCATGTTATGTATTATGAGATTTGTATACAAAGAAAGAATTCTGGTGGACCTCATGAACTGAAACTGAATTCTAGCTTGGTTACTTTGTGGATTTGTCTAAGTTGTTTAAATTCTTTTACCTTTGATGTGTTCTTTTTTATAAATGGAGAAACACTGGAGTTTATAAATGGAGAAACAAGGAGTTGTTGTAGGAATTTAATAAAATAATTCACCTAAAAACACCTAGAACATGGTCCTTAATATACTAATAACTCCATCTAGCAGTCAAATGTTCCACCTGCCAGACTGCCAGTATTTTCCCCTCACTCCCCATAAATCATGCTGAGATCCTGGGAGACCACACAGGCCAAATAGATATCGTACCTTACTCTTCAGAGCCCCTATATATCACTTCTGATCTGTGGAGTATCCCAATCAATATTTCATGATTACCTTATAACTCATATTTCCTCAGAGATACTTAGGCAGTTTTCACTGTGTAGGGTTGTATTTTCTTACAATGTTAGATACAATTGACAAAGAAACATAAGAGGATGACTCATTGAAATTTCAACCTAAACTATTTACATTCGAAGTGCTAAGATCTCCAAAATGCTCAGCCCCATCATTTTCAGACATCTAAGTAGATTCAAAATACAATTTGCTCCTTACCCCGTAACAGGACCATGTTGACATGCATGCATCTTCCAAGCACAGTGCCCCATTACACATGTAAACCCATGAATGCTGGTGTAAAATGATAAACAGCTCCACAGGCTTAGCATTTCTAAGATAAGATGTGCTTTCGAGAGTCTTTATTATTTCAATTTGTATGTGAAATAGGGGGTTGAATTTATAAAACGGAGTAAGACTACAATGCACTAATCTTATTCCAAATGTTAATTTATGGGTTTCACAAGATCTACTTTGATTTAGAGCTCAGAGAATGGCTTTTCTCTCTAACTCAGTGGCACAATTTCCATGGCAGTGCCACTCCAAGAAAATTGAGTAGTTATCAGAATAAGAATTTTTGTTCCATCGTGTCTGAGTATCTAGTGATAAATTTTATCCTGTTGCAGTTAGAGCACTGTAGCTTACACACACACTCTCACACACAGGGACACACATTATTACAAACATTACAAGTGTGAAACAAAAACAAAATACATTATCACCGCAAGCCCTTCTTTCACCAAGGAATAGATTTTTATGTTAATCCTAGGTATATTTGTTTATGTTGCAAATGTAAATGGGAAACAAGTCCCAGAAAATTTACTAGATTCATATCTTGTAAGAAAGAAGCTTCATATTATAAGGACAAATTGTGGTGAAAGATGCCCTAGCCTGGAAGTTAAGTGTTTGGAATATGATTTGGTGCCTCTCATTATCCCATTGTGAAATTAAAGCCAATTTGCAAGATTTGGTCCAGAATTAGGGTTATCCACTCACACTGATTTGATCGGACAGTTTCCCTTTTAAAACTAACAGTCCTACATCAGAAGAACCCTTCCAGTTAAGGGCTAACATAAACAGTTGGTCGCAGTATAAAAGGAGAAAAGACAGAACACTGAAAAAGCCTTGTGAGTCAGATTAACCTTGGAGAAACATAAAGGGCCATGATTTTAGCAGAATTGCAGTGTCAAGAATATTCAGGTTATTCTGCACTTTTGGAAGACTCTTGACTTATGATAAAGAGATGTACTGCCCCAAAATATTCTTAGACTAGACATTCCTGACTCCTTGCAATTTAAAATAACACTATAAAATGCTTGTTTATTAAAAGATACATATCTGACAGACGTCTGCTTTAGGACTAGATGTCTATGGATGTCTTCTTATGTCTCACCTACATCCTTTGCCTCTTCTATTTCAACTCACCTTTGTCCATTTCTATCTTTAATATTTTCCCTATTGCTTTTTAAGCAAGCAGCCTTTGTGAATTTTCCCTACTTGTGGTCAACTGTCCTGACCACATTTTCATTTAGCTTTCCACTTGACTATTCTGTTTCAATATTTACCTGCCGATTGAATAAAGCTTATGTCACAGCTTCTAATTGCTTTATCTAGGATTTCCTTCTGGGATACTCAGTGTAGAAGACAGAGGTTCTAACCCAACTCATGTTTTTGGAAAGCAAAAGACTTTATTGGAAAGAAGGTCAAGTGATGATTTTCCATTTACATCATTTTTATTTCTTCAAAGGCTCATTTACTTAAAATATCTTAAATAATATGCCTTTATTTGGTATCATTTTCTAATGCAGAAAAATTCTTCACTGTACTGTACACTTTATTACATATTAATCCAATTTTCAATTCTTTTGTTTCTTTAGTTATTATTCATGGGCATGATGGACCTATGAATTAATACAGTAGAAAGGCAAAAAGAATAATTTCTATAATTTTAATTTACTTCTCGACCACTTTAATTCTGTAAACATATGCTGGTCCTGTTAGATGCTAGATTTTCAAGAGTAGAAAGGAACTCTGACCTCTTGCATAAGACACAAGTTGAATCTGAAGCCATAGTATGTATAAGTCTTGCCTATATGAGGCACCAAAATACATGAACAATGATATATGAGTTATCTACTAAAAATATTATATATTTTGTTCCAGATTTTTACACCTTGCAATTTTTTTACTTTAAGTGCATATTCATTCTTTTACCTAATTTTGAGTTAGCAAATTTATACTTTTACTAAAATGGTGCCCTCCAAATTATATACACTTTAAGCACCATAAAACTTTGATCCACCTACATTAATTAAGAAAAAATCTGAAGTATTACTTCATTCTAAAAAGCTTTTGTTCTTAAAAATATTATTGGAATATCTTTTGGTTTCTATATTAGCTGGCTATAATAAGAATTGATCCAATTTCTAGGAAATTAAAAATATATTTTGGCATCAGCAGTTGGATTTCACCATAGTTTTGTAACATAAGAAATAGAAAATCATTGTTAGCTTCTCAAGTATTTCTGCATTGATATGGTTATAGTTTGGGAAAGAGCTTTCTGTGGTCATGAAAAATTTTTATAGTTCCACCCAATCTTCTAGTAGTGGTTTAAAGAGACTGGTGAAGCCAAATGGAAAAGAAGATAAGAGAGAGGGTTAAGCTTTTTTGCAATACTACAAGTTTATTAAGCTATAAACCATGTGCTCTATGCATACTTCCTGTAATTTCTTACTTAACATTTTGTGACAGGTTTAATACAGCTAAATTAGACATGCTGCCACAGTCATTCTGACAGCTACCTGGTTTCCGTGCACTAACTACTGGCTTCTTGCCCAACACTAATACACTTGAAGCCCAAAGAACATTTTAAGTGAAATCAGGAAGCATGAAAATACAATGTATGTTTCAGCATGCAAAATACTAAATGCTCCAGAGGAATCTTTAGATGTTGCTCATTGTGGCCTGACTTGGAGGAAGAAGCAAAATGACTATGTAATTGTCACAAATATTTAAAGACTACCCAATGCATGCTACATTACCTAAAATAATTCTAAATTAAAGGTAAGTTTGCATAATGTTTTCACTTCACATCCAATTGGTCTTTGTAATGAAGTCAGCTGAAATACTTTCTCAATAAATGCATTTCTTGGGCCAGGGATTTAGCTCAGTGGCTTAAGTGCCTGCCTGGCAAGCACAAGGTCGTGAGTTCAATCCCCGGTACAAAAAAAAAAAAAAAGCATTTCTTTCTACATAAGTAAATTTGGAGTGGTGCATAAGGAAGAAATATATGAAGCAATTTTCTTTTCACTTTATTGAAATAAGTTAAGTATTCTTTGGATTGCACCAGGTAGTTTATGGGACATGACTAGTCAGGAACAAAAACAGTAGATTTAAAAATTATTTCTTCTTCCATATTTCATAGTCTTAGTAATAATCATATCTTTAATACATTGCTAAATACTGAATATTAGCACAGCATCACCACTTTCGGATCTTATAAGGAAAAATGAGGTTAGAATAAAGAATCCTGGAACGAAAAGTAAAATTTCTGACAATGTATCCACCAGTACCACATTTCAAAAATTATAATGCTGTGTTCTGATCAAACAAGGCAACAGAAAAAGGAAAAAAATCGAAAGACACTCAGATGGAATTCAGTATTCAGAGGGTTGCAACACTTATTAATACTTTTTTCCTTTTTGTTCACTTGTGGTATAAATTCTTATATTTCACAGTTACTTGTTTTATTATAGTCTGTGTCATATTCTGTAATCATATTATTTATCTGTTCTCTATTTGTATTTTCAATATAGTTTTGAATAGTATTTCTATGATTTTTCGTGGCATTTTACCCACCAATTTCTTGTGAGCCATCAATTTATTTTGTGAATCAAGCACATAGTTCAATTCAACAATAAAGGGAAAAGGATAAAATTTTATTTTAAAAACATAGCCACAAACAAAAAATATAAAAATATAGTTTCTATGATTCTTATTTTTAATTATACATTAGTCACGATGAACTTATTGGGACAGTTTTGAAACAGAAGCACAATCTTTAGAAACAGAAATGATTAGGTCTTAATGGGGCTTTGGGAAAAATAAAAAGAAAATATACATATGAGATTAGAAACTAAGAACCTGGCAATAGCAGAAGTTCTGAGGTTATTGAAAAGAGAGAAAGTTGACACAATTCTTTTGAAAGACAATTTGTCAATTTTTATAAATCCAATAATGTGCATAATGCATTTACCCAGCAGTTCTACTCTACTTATAGCCATTCTGTATTATGTATGAGCACAAGAAGGTATTCACAGTCATGCTTTTTTGTGGCATTGTCATTATGAAAAGATAGAATCAACTCATTTGTTAGAATGAGTTAAAGTAGGATAAAATGATTCAAAACTCAGTAAAAATAAGTAGAAAGTCTTTGTAACTCATATATTTGAGGTTATCAGATATGAATACAACCATACTAATTATGTTTAAAACTAGATCTCAAACATGGAAAATGTTATCTGTTCCCTCAATGTTATGCCAAAAAGTATATGAAGTAAATTCTAGATAGTTTAAAGAAATCATATCTAAAATTTAAAGCTCAATTAATTACATAAGAGTAGATTTGATCAAGCAGTAAGGTGGCTCAGTAAGCAGAACCATGGAGCAGGTAAAATTACATAAGACCAACTAAGGAGTAAGAATGACAGAGTACAATAGAGCAAGAGAGATCCATGTGATGTGAAAAATTCCAATAGAAACATAATGAGATTTTCAGAAGGAAAAAAGAAAAAGAATAGGACCGAATTTTGTAAGAGTGAAGAATTCACAAAGTCACATCTTTAAGAAGTTCTACAATCAAGAGGCAGGAAAAACACAAATGATGCTACTCTTAAAAACCTATCCCAAACTGATGGAAACATAACCTAAGAGAAACCTTAAAGGTTCTTAGATTAAAAGTGCTTCACTACAAACCAATAAAGTTGACAATGAGTTTCTCCGTAAAAAGATGAAAGCAGAGGATACTGGAATGATGTTTTTAAAGGAGCTGTGCTAAAAATAAACAGACAAACAAGCACTGTGCAAAAATAGCCTCAAAAATTAAAATCCATTAAAGGTGAATCAAAGTTTTATTTTAGAAAACTAAAATAATATACTACCAACAAAAACATGCTGAAAGAAATACAAAAGGAATTCTTTGAGGTAGAAAGAAAAGGATCAGAAATGGGGCATACATGTTTAGAAAATAAAATAAGGAACATTAAATATGTGAGTAAATACAAACTCTGTAATTACAGTACAGAACAGTATAATTTTTGTATTGAAACATACATGCAGTTAAAATTCATAAGCACAATATCACAAGAACAGTTGAATTACAAACAGAATTGAAATGTTCTAAATTCTGGAATGTGGCAAAAGGAAGCTTGAAAACTCAAGAATACAGTATCTGTAGCTATTTCAAGAGCAAGCAAAGTAATTTCTTTGAGTTAGGAACATTTAAAAATCCCCTCTGCTAATTCTTTTGAAATGTATAGTTGATTACAGTCAAATGGAGTTATCTCACTGTGCTACAGAAAATTGGGTTATTTCTTCTATACCACGGCAGCCTTGTTCCCATCACCTGTTCTGTCTTCACCAGCTTTTCTCCTACTCTCAGCCTAGACTCTAGTAATACATATTTAATTCTCTAAACCTATGGTTCAACATTTTATTCTTTACAAATAAATAAAAACATGCAGTATTTTCTTTCTGTGACTGATTTATTTTTTAACATAGTGCTTCTAGTTCCATATTGTTGCAAATGATGGAATTTCTTTCTGTTCTATGGCTGTATCAAATCCTATTGTGTATATATACCTCATTTTCTTTATCCATTCATCCATGGACAGACACCTATGTTAATTGCATATCTTGGCTATTTTATTTATATATATATGTGTGTATATATATATATATATATATATATATATATATATATATATATATATAAAATGTACCCTTGTTCTTTCCTAGAATATGGGTTTGCTTACTCATCACACTGAGACATGATTTTGTGAAAGAAACTACCGTGTCATTCTTGTGATTTAACTTAGAAATAACTCCAACACAAGTGCAAGGCACTGGGCTGAAAGAACACTCAGTAATATCACACCCTTGTTCTTTACTAGAAAGCGTGTTTGCTTACTCACCACCGTGTTACATGATTTTGGGAAAGAAACTACTGTGTCATTCTTGTGATTTACCTTAGAAATATCTCCAACACTAGTGTAACACACTGAGCTGAAAGAGGACTCAGTAATAACGCACCCTTGTGCTTTCCTAGAAAGTGGGTTTGCTTACTCACCACAGTGTGAAATGATTTGGCGAAAGAAACTACTGTGTCATTCTTGAGATTTACCTTAGAAATACATCCAATGTAAGTGTAGCGCACTGGGCTGCAAGAGCTCTGAGTAATAACGCACCCTTGTTCTTTCCTAGAAAGTGGGTTTGCTTATTCACCACAATGTGGCATGATTTTGGGAAAGAAACTACTCTGTCATTCTTGTGATTTACCTGAGGAATACCTCCAACACAAGTGAAACGCACTGGGCTGAAAGAGCACTCAGTAATAACGCAACCTTATTCTTTCTTAGAAAGTCGGCTTGCATACTCACCACCGTATGACATGATTTTATGAAAGAAACTACTGCGTCATTCTTGTGAGATATATATATATATATATATATATATATATATATATATATATATATCCAGGAGTAGGATCACTGAATCATATGATACTTCTGTTTCTAGGTTTTGAGGAATCTCCATTTTGTTTTCCATAATCACTGTAAGAACTTGCATACTCACCAACAGCAAACAAGATTTTCTTTTTTCAGCATGCTTGTCAGCATGTATTATTTGTCTTTTTTATAATAGTCATTGTGAGATAATATTACCGATCTGATTTGCCTTTCCCTAGTGATTAATGATGCCATCATTTTCCACACTTATTGCTCACTTGTATATCTTCTTTTGGGAAACAACTATTAAGATAATTTGCCCATTTTTAATTGGAGCTATTTTTATATTAGCATATGCTGTTGTGTTGGTTGAGCTACATTTACATTTCAGCTATTAATCCCTACCTAATAGTCTGCAAATACTGTGTACCATTCTGTAGGCTATCTTTTCTCTAAAGAAACTTTTCTGATGACTATAACATCATTTGTCAATATCTGCCTGAACTTTTGGGGGTCATACCCAGGCTAATATTCTAAATCATCTCTCTTGTTTTATTCTGATAGCTTCAGTTTTGGGATCTTACTCATATGTCTTTAATCCAATTTGAGTTCACTTTGGTAGGTGGTGTTAAATTAGAGGTCTGGTGTCATTTTTCTACATGTATATACTCAATTTGTCCAGCAACATTTATTAAAGAGATTCACCTTCTCTAATACATGTTATTGGTGACTTCAGATGAATTCTTTTGTAATGTAAGAAATGTTATTAGAGATAAAAGAAATAGATTATAATAATCAATCACCAGTAAGAGATAGCAGTTATAAACAAGTACAACTAATGAAACATATACATTATAAAAACAAAACGTTAAAACAACAGAGAATTTTACATTAATTGTATCAGGCTAATATAATGAATACACTGAAATATTACATACATATTGTTATATTATATATGTGTGTGAGTATATATATGATATATTTAGATAGTATATGATAGAGGCACTTGCATAACCTCACAGGGGAAGGATAGGCATTTCAGTAAAGAATGCTTTTGATATTAAATAATAAAAGACTATATCTTTATTCCCCATTTTACATAACACATGCAATGCATACACACATACATAAGACACATACACACAAATAACTCCAAGTAGATTGTATACCTAAATGTGAAACATAAATAAATAAAATCTATTAAATTTAAAGTAGAATAACTTCATTACTTTATTCATATCAGGACAGAAAAATTTTAATCATAGAAAACTATTAATTGAGGGAACAATTAACTGTTAGAATCTTAACAAGAACTTCTTTTTTTTTTTTTGTACTAGGAATCAAATCACAACCTTACACTTGCCAAGAGGGCACTGTGCTACTGAGCTATAGCCTTAGGCTCAAGAATTTCTTTTCATCTGAAGGCACCGTTAAGAAATCTCAAGACAAGCCGTAGAGTGAAAACTACCTTCACCAAGTAAATATCTAATATGGATCTGGAATCTAGAAGATACAAATGAACTGCAATAAGAAACTGAAGTATCATTCCCCCTGGAAATACTTGTGGAAAAAAGATAGACATCGAATCTACAGGTTCCTAAGAGGTCATGATCATTTGTGCATGCATTCCTAACAGTAGAATGTCTTACATATTGTAGCTGCTCAATAAATGTTTAGTTACCTGTAGAGCAGTGTCGAAGTGGTGACTTTCATCTGAAAGTCTAACATACAGCCAAGTGAGGAAAGAGTCAAATTCGAAGCACATCTTTCATGTTCCCAGACCTTGACTTCCAACATTAACATTTAAACTAGTTATAGTATAGATTGATGAATATGTTTTGAAAGGCTAAGGAAAATGTAAGATTTATATCACTTCATTTTTTTATCTTCTGAATAATAATTATACCAGGGAAGATATGTGCATTTTAACTATCTACTTAAAATATTTTTAATAGCATAAGATTTAGATAATGCTTTTTTAACAAAGAAAAATTATGAACATTAAGTTCTTACAGATTCATCCTATATTGTGAATGAGCAACACTGTAGTATGTATTTAGGTTTAATGATTTGATTCTATGAATCTGAAGCAAATGGAGAATGGACAAACAGCATTATACATTCTCCTTGTCCTGAAACCCTCTAAGGATTGTCACACAAATTTGGAATGTGTGCATGTATGTGCAAACATTGAGAAAACATCATAAAATGACTATAAATCTATAGTAGATATGGATAAACAAACTAGAGGAGCTTAAGAAAATGATGGAAACTATGGAAGTTCAGTATATGAAAGAAGTGGATTCCATAAAATGAATTTAAAAATATAACCAGGATATTAAAACTTCTATAGAAATGGTATGCAGCAAAATCAATCAATGTGAGGATGGGATATCAGATCTAGAAGATAAGTTTGCAGTTAGTGATTATCAAATAAAAGACGTCTTGAAATATCAGGGACTATGAAAAGTTAATCCAACTGCTGCAAGAAGAAGCAAAGAAGAATAACATAATAATGATATGGCTTATTGAAAAATCAGAAGATATTATAAAGGACATAAAAATCTTTTCACAGAAGTAATAGCAGAAAACCTCCAAGCGTGGAAAAAGAATTCGCTACACAGATAAATAAATGAAGCATACCAAACTGCAATTACCCATTATCAGAAAAAAAATACTACACCAGGTATATAGTAGTCAAGATTCCAAAAACTCAAAACAAGAACAGAATATTAAAACTGGTTATAGAAAAGAAGCAAATCATCAACAAAGGAAAAACCATCATAATCACAGGAGATTTCTCAACACAAAACAAAATGAGGAGAACATGGAGTAATATATTAAAGCTCTTAAAAAAACCCTACAACCCAAATTGATGTACCTCACAAAATTATGTTTCAAAATTGATAGAGACATAAAATACTTCCACGGTAAAGAACATCTCAAGAAGTTTAAAAACATCAAGCCAGCTCTACAAAAATTTATGAGGGATATGCTAGAAAAAGACAATGAAGACAAGAATACCATGACTCCCAATAGAATAAATCTACCCAGCAAGGCAAGTAATTAAATGGAATGAAAAGAAAGGGAAACAATAATAGGAAAATCATATCACAAGTATAAGTCAATGTATGTGAGTTATAACCATTACTGTAAATAATATCAACTCACTAATAAAAAGAAAAAGACTAGCAGAATGGGTCAAGAAACAAGACCCAACATTATACTGCATATAAGAAACACATTTAATACTAAAAGTAGTTCATACACTGAAAGTCAAAAGATGGAAATTAATATTCCATAAGACAGGAACCTGGAAGATAGCAGGGGTAGCTATTATATTTACAAAGTAGATTTCAAGATTGATCAGAAGAGAGAAAGAAGATCACTGTGCACTTGTCTGGGGAACAACCCAAAAGAAAGAGATAACAATCACAAATACATAAGCACCAAATATCAACACACACAACTTTGTAAAACAAACATTAATGGATGTGAAAATTAAATAAGCACCAGTACAATTATATTTGGGAACCTCAATAACCCATGGTCACATATAGCAGATCAGTGAGACAAAAATCAACAAAGAAATACCACCAAAACTTTGAATAAACAGACTTAAACATCTACAAAATGTTATATGCCACTATAACGCAATGCACATTGTCCTCAGTTCCACATGGGACTTTCTCCAAAGTAGACCACATACTAGCTCATAGAACATCCTTAAATAAGTAAAATTATCCCATGCGTATTATCAGATCATACTGCAGTGAAATTGGAAGTCAATGGCAAAAAGAATCACAAAACTACATAAACACGTGAAAATTACATAACATCCTCTAAGCAATCAATGGGTCATTGATGAAATTAAAAAAGAAATTAGAGCTTCTATTTTTTATTGTAAAAAAAACACACAGAAAAAAGACAAAAACCACAAACAATAAAAATACAGGGTTTCAAAACAAGATGGTAGGAATTTTAACAATGATTGTTATATTGCATACTGTTACTTTCAAAAGAGTTGCTTAGATTACCAGATATAGATATGCAAAATTGATCTAACCAAATGAATACTAACAGTTATTTTCTAAGAACTGATTGAATCAGTAGTATAATCATTTTAGCTATCTTACATATATATATGTATGTATATATATATATATATATATATATATACACATATGTATGTATATATACAAATCTATATCTTTTTCCTTTTCCCTTCCTATTTTTCTATTTTTCTCCTTTCACATATCCAGGTTATTTTTTCCCTTTGAGCAGTGTTTTGCTAGTTTGTATTATTTATTGTTGATTTATTGTAGATTTGGTAATTTGGATCTCATTTAGTCTTTCAGTTTTTTACATGACAATATGGTATTTACATATGTGAACTTAATTTATTTCACTTATGAGTATGGTCTCAAGTTGCATCCACTTACCTATAAAAGCCTTGACTTGATCCTTCTTTATAGCTGAGTAATACTCCATTGTATAAAAAAGCATTTTTTTTATTCATTCCTCAGTTGACAGGTATTTGGGGTGTTTCCAAGATTTTGCAATAAAAATTGTGCTACTATGAACATAGGTGCACATATATCCCTGGGAAAATACCCAGAAGTAGGATAGTTGGGTTAAATGGGACCTTTAATCTTAGCTTTTTGAGGAACTTAAACACTGATTTCCACAGTGGTTGCACCAGCCTACACTCCCATCAACAGTGGAGAAGAGTTCCTTTTTCCCCACAGTCCTTCTAGCATTTGTTATTGGTCAATTTCTTGATCTTGGTCATACTTTCTGGAGTGAGATGGAATCTCAAAATTGTTTTAATTTGCATTTCTCTAGTGACCAATGCTGCTGAACATTTTTGCATATATTTACTTGCCATCTGTATTTTTTTCATCTGAGAAATGTGTATTCATCTCAGATGCCCATTTTTGGATTGTGCTTTTATTTTGGTGGTTGGACTTTTAAATTTTTTATACATTCTAGATAGAAGTCCTTTGTCAGAGGGACAGTTGGCTAAGATTTTTTTCCAGTTCATGAGTTTTCTTTTCACTTTGTTGGAGATTTCTTTTGACATGCAAAAATTTTTTAATAAGATGAGATCCCAGTTGTTGATTCTGGGAAGTATTTTCTGTGCAGTTTGATTCTTGTTTATGAACTCTCTGCCAACCCCTATCTCTTCAAGATTTCTACCTACTTTGTCATCCAGTGGATTTAATGTTTATGTTATTTAGATCTTTGATCGATTTTGTTTTTAGTTTAGGGGAATGGTGATAGACATACATATAGTTTTAGTTTTCAGCATATGGGAAGACAGTTTCTCCAGCAGCACTTATTAAAGAGGCTATCTTTCTCCCAGTGAATATGTTTGACTCCTTTGTCAAAGATAAGGTGGTTGAATGTATTTGTAGTTGTGGCTGAATCTTCTAATCTATTCCATTGATCTTCAGGTCTGTTTTTGCCAGTACCATGCTAATTTTATTACATTAGCTTTGTAGTATAATTTCAAGTCAGGGACTGGGATGCCTCCTACCTTTCCTTTGTTGCTCAGAATTGCCTTTGCTATTGTAGGTCTCTTCTAATTCCAGATGAAATTTAGGAATCATTTCTCTAAATCTGTGAGGTATGTGTCTTAGTTACTTTTTACTCATGGCTGAGACAAAATACCTGATGCCCAAGAAGAGAAAGGAAAGGTTTATTTCTTACAGTTTTTGGAGGTTTTAGTCCATACTCAGTTGGCTCCAAGGCAGGGTGGCATGGTGGGGCCGTTGTTTATGGCGGCTGCAAACAGCAAGGTGGAAACAGGCAAGAGAGAGGCACACTTTCTTCCTGCCATTACATCACATCCTAGCTCCACCCCTTGGGAAGGTGTGGAGCACTGACACCACCAATCCAAGCACTAGACAATGAACCAATCACAAATGCACAATGCAAATACATGAGGCCTGGATGCCACCGACATAAACCATGACATTATGCTAATGGTATTTCAACTGGATTTGCATTAAATCTGTATAACAATTTTGTGAGAATGGCAT
Organism: Dolichotis patagonum; assembly: GCA_004027295.1. Classification (NCBI taxonomy): domain Eukaryota; kingdom Metazoa; phylum Chordata; class Mammalia; order Rodentia; family Caviidae; genus Dolichotis; species Dolichotis patagonum. The sequence continues at coordinate 120,332 of PVJX010002235.1, read as the reverse complement.
TTTCACAAAGTTTGTTCTTCCTAATCAAGGGCAAGAAGTTTCTTTCCATTTTGTGTATCTTCTTCAGTTTCTTTTTTCAGAGTAATGTAATTTTCAATGGATAGGGTTTTTTTCCATGGTTAGATTGATTTTTAAATATTTCATTGCTTTGGGTGCTATCCTTTATTTCTTGCTCAGTGAGTTTGTTTGTGTACAGGAATGCTATTAATTTTTGAGTGTTGACTTTGTATCCAGCTACATTACTGAATTTCATTATTACATCCACACAAGTCTTTCAATGGAGTTTTGGTAGTCTTCTATGTAAAGTATCCTGTCATCTGTAAATAATGAGAATTTAACTTCTTCCTTTCCTATCTTTATTCCTTTTATTTCTCTCACTTTTCTAAATGCTTTGAGTAATATTTCCAGAACTATATTGAATAGGAATACTGATAATGAATATCCTTATCTTGTCCTGATTTTACGTTGAAAGCTTTGAGTTGCTGTTGGCTTATCTTATATGGCTTTAATAAGATTGAGGTAAAGACTATCTATCCTGATTTTCCATAGGGTTTTTATCATGAATGAGTGTTAGAATTTGTCAAATGCTTTTTCTGCACCTATATAAATGATCATGTGATTTGGGGCTTTGTTCTATTGATATGGTATAACATGTTTATTGAGTTGTGTATGTTGAACCATCCCTGCATTCCTGGGATAAATTCCACTTGTTCATGGTGTGCAATCTTCTTGATGATTTGCTGCATTCTGTTTGCCAGTACTTTATTGAAGATTTTTATATCTATGTTTATTAGGGAGCTAGGCCCATAATTCTCTTTCTTGTTGGGTCTTTCTCTGGTTTTGGTATTAGGGTAACACTTGCTTTCAGAAATGAGTTAGGGAGAACTGCTTTCCTTTCATTTTCATTCAAGAATCTGAAAAGTGCACAAAGTCTTCCCCAAATTTTTTGCAGAAATCAGCCATGACTCCATCAGGACCTGAGCTTTTCTTTGTTGGTAATTTGCTGCTATTACTTCTGTAAATATTCTTTTCAATACCATTTGGCTTGTCACTTTCTTTTACTTTTATACCTATCAAACTCTTATTGTTTTCCTTTGCATCATATTTTCAATTCCATTAACAGATATTGGGTTATTCAGCAGTTTTACATCCTCTTGATCCTGCTTTAGTAATTCATATGTTTCTAGGAATCTGTCCATTTGGTCTGTGTTATCACACCTATGAGAGTAGAGGTTTTTGAAGTAGGTATTCATGATATTCCATATTTCCACAATGTCTATAGTGATTTTGCCCTTTTCATTCCTTATTGCTTGAATTTGAGTTTTTTCTTTACTTTTTTGATAAGCTTGTCTAGAGGTTTATCAACTTTATTTATTCTTTCAACAAACCAACTCTTTGATTCATTAACTCATTATTGTTTTCTTAATCTCTATTGCATTAATTTCTGCTCTGATCATTACAATTTTGTCCTTTCTTTTGGCTTTGGGCTTGATTTGCTCTTTTTCTTCTAGATGTTTAAGGTATAGTATCAAGTTGTTTATTTGTGTTTGTTCTGTTTTCCTGATATGGGAATTCACCACAATAGATTTTCTTCTGAGGACTGTTTTCATTGCATCCCACAGTTTCTGGTAAGCTGTATTTTTATTTTTACTCTTTAATTTGCTCTGTGACACTTTGATTTTCAGGAGAGTTTTATTTAACTTCCATATGTTTATGAAGTTTTTGTGGTTTGTTTTGTCATTAATTTCTATTTTCATGGCACTATGATCAGATAATATGAATGCATAATTTCAATTCTTTTGCATTTACTTAAGCATATTCTATGGGATAATATATGGCCTGTTTTAGAAAATGTCCCATGTGCAGCTGAGAAGAATGTGTATTATGATGTTGTTGGGTGGAATACTCTGTACACATATACAAAGTCCTTTTGTTCACAAGTTTGATTCAGTTTTGTTATTTCTTTGCTGATTTTTTTTTCTAGTTGATCTGTCTCTTTGTGTCAGTTGGGTGTTAAGGTCTCCCATTATAATTGTGTTATTGTTTGATTTTTCATTTCTGTTAGTATTTGCTTTATATAGCTGGGTGCTCCCAAATTTGGTGTATATATATTTAAGATTGTTATCTCTTCCTCTTGAAGTTTTCCCCTAACCAGTGTGTAGTGACCTTCTTTATCTCTGTTGATGATTCTTGGTTTGAAGTTCACATTGTCTGCAAACAGAATCACTATCCCTGCTTTTTTCTGGGTTCCTGTTGTATGAAGTAATGTTTTCCATCCTTTGACTCTCAGTCTATGAATTTCCTTTTGGGTTAGGTGGGTTTCTTGTATACAGCATATGGTTGGATTTTGTGTCTTATTATACTCTTCTAGTCTGTTCCTTTTGATTGGTGAATTGACGCCATTTACATTAATGATTATAAGTGATATATATTGGCTTGTTTCTGTAATGTTATCTTTCTGTTGTTGGTTGTTCACCTTTCCTTTCTGTTTAATTGTTTTCTCTACTTGGTGGTTTTTTTCTGTCAGTGCCCTTGAAGTTATAGTCATTATTATGTTTATCTAGAATATCATTGAGTACTCTTTATAGGGTTAGCTTGGTGGTCATGAAGTGCTTCAGTTGTTCTTTGTCATGTAAGTACCTTATTTCTCCATCAATTTTGGAAGATAGTTTTGCAGTGTACATCAATCTGGGTTGGAAGTTGTTTTCTTTTAGGATTTGGAATACTTCACTTGATACTATTGTTGACTTGTTTGTGTTGAGAAGTCTGCTGTGATTCTGATAGTCTTTCTTTTATAGATGATTTGTTTCTTTTCTCTAACAGCCTTTAATATTCTGTTCTTATGCTGAATTTCTGGACTGCTGATTGTTATGATGTGTCTGGGTGTAGAATTATGTTTCATATGGCTAATCAGAGTACTATATGCTTTACTTATCTGTATGTCAGATTTTTCCCATGCTTGGGAAATTTTCTGCTATTACTTCTGTAAATAATCTTTTTATACCATTTGTCTTGTCACTTTATTTTACTTTTATACCTATCAAACTTTTATTGTTTTCCTTTGCATCATATTGCAATTATTGAATTGTTATTTCCTAGTTCTTTGTTGTTTTAAAAAAAATCTTCCTTTCTTAATAACTAGCTTCAATCTTGTCTTCAAGGTCTGTAAGTCTATCTTCTCATTTGTCAAGTGATTTTGCCAGCTTTTGATAGAATTTTTTATCTCTTGGATATCTCTTTGAATCTATTTTATGCATTCTATATCTTTCCTATATTGTTCATTCAAGGTTTCCATCATTTCCCAATGCCCCTCTTTTTTAAATTATGTCTTTTTTAGATGTGTTCAGCATTTCTTTCATTATGTTTATCATTTCTCACTTTACCTTGGAGATTATTTCTCATCTGATTTCCTTTACAGCTGCATTAAGTTGTTTCTTTACTTTCGTTGCTATCATTTGAGAATTTTCAGATGTGTAGCTTACACTATCTTCAATGTTCATGTCTCTTCAACTTGTTTGGGATGGCCTTGAAGTTTGAGGTTGTTTTTTTCTCTTTTGTTTTGTCATTTTCCTGTATTCCCCCAGTGCAGGTTAATGCAAAGTCCAAGATGCTTCCTGAGTTGGTGATGAATGTCATTCTGGAGCCGGTCTTCCTACCTGGGGGGGACATTAATCAGACTTTTCCCAGGTCCTTACCAGTGTACTGAGGTTCCCTGGCTGGGCAGTATGCTGGGCAGACCTTCAGCAGCCCCACATGGTGCACAATACTTGGGGTCACTTGACAGGGCCTCATGTGACATGCTGATGATCCAAGACTGGTTGAGATGACTGGAAAGGCCTTCACCAGGTACCACGTCATACACTGATGCTCCCTGGCTGAGTGGAGTATTCTGGGAAGATCTCCAGTAGACCCCTTGCAGCTCACTGATCCACTGAGGCAGGTTGGGATCATTGGACACAGCTCAACAAGTGCCACAGGGCTCACTGAGGCTCCCCAGCTGGTTGAAACCACTGGGCAGGGTCTTATGGAGACCTGAATGATGCACTGACTTTCAGAGCTTGGTTGGGTTGCTGGGCAGGGTCTTATCAACTGTTCCTCAGACAAAAGACTAATACATACATTATATAATGAATTCAAAAGACCAAACCCCCCAAATTTAAAGACCTATTCCAAAGATGGGAGTCTGAAATGAATAGATACTTCTCAGATGAAGAAATACAAGTGGCAAATAAATATATGAACAAATATTTAATATCATTGGTTGTTCAATAAATCCAGATCAAAACGATGCTGAGATTCCATCTTAAGAAAGACTGGCCATTACTAGGAAATCAATCAATAACAAAGGCAACACAATTTGAAATAGTTAAATCTTGGAAATAGTGCATATGCCATGAAATGAAAAAGAAAATGTGGTTTTGATATACAATGGAGAACTACTCTGCCATAAGGACAGATAAATTTGAGACATTTTTAGGTAAATGAATGACACTTGAGAACATAATTTTAAGTGAAATAAATCAGACACTCGTGTTTAAATATCATATTGTTTCTCTTGTGTGAGAAACCTATAGGTTATTTAAATGATGGATGATAGATATTGAAAAGTAAGAACAAACTGTTCAGATGGGAAGAAAAATGGGGGAGAGAAGGGATAAAAATTTTTAAAATGAAAGAAAATGACAGAAACAAAGTTTTGTGAAGGAAAAGCAGAAGAAGGATTGAAGGGAAGGGAGATAAATGGTGAAAAAAAGAATTAAGATATATTACATACAAGATATAAATTCTCTATTACGAATATAATAAGCATGTATGAAAAGTGTGTAACAATAAAATTAGTTTAAAAAGAAAGGATAACACTGAAATGTATAAATGGCTCATATTTCAACTTGATTCAAGTACAGAATACTGCACATATTAGTGGCTAGGGATTTGTGTAGTACATATCATGAAAGGTTTTGAATACAATTCATGAATTTGTCCTCATTTATTAAGCAATTTTAAACCATGGATGATTGTTACACAGTAGAAGTACACCTTCTGAAACACTGTTCAAGAAAATTAATCTACCAATAGTACTGAGACCTTTGATAGGGGAGAATCTGTAGAGGATATCTATAAGAGGCCATTATAATACAAGTCAATACATTTTATGAAAATTCTATTGGGCTCCCATGTCATGGAATTTCTGATGAACCAGAGGAATATGCATCTTAAAATACAAATATATCAGATTCACATTAAGCTCATATTTGCTTACATTATATTTACATACATTATCTTATTTAATCCTTGTAGACATTTTCCTAAGAAGGAAACTGAAAATCAGCTTCCTCAAGATCACACAAAGCAATACGTTATTAAGAAATCAAACATGTAGACACAGAAGAAAGAGGAAATTAAACCAATATTTCCTGGGCAAACAATCTAAGGGAAATATATTGCAGAGAATGAGTAAGGGGAGATTGCAAATAAAGAAGCCACTGCAACTATTTATATTTATTTAAAATAGACATGAATTAATGTTTGCTGACCTGCTTTGAATACTAGATTCTCTGATTTCCCTGGAAATAAACAAGTAAACAAATTACACATTGTTTTCTAGGATTTTACTGCTGTTATTGATCTACATTCATTTGTTGGTTTATTTTTTGATTAGGGGAGAATGGTGTCTGTGAAGAACCCACTAAGTTACTGGGCAAGGTTTATTTTACTTGTTTCAAATAACCTTCAACTTAAATATAGTAATGTCTCCTTCCACTTTTTATAATATGAAAAAATTATCATACGCTATTTGCTTCTTTAAATGCCTTTTCTTAGTCATATCTTTAAAATACTTTCTGTAAATTAAAAAAAAATAATCCAGGTGAAATATTAGGAAGTAGTATATTCCAGCTATGTTGAGAAGCTTCACATTGCACCACTGGAAATCAGCATAATTAACTTAAGTTTTATATTTAAAAACCAAAGAATGGACTCTGTACTAATGGTACTTCTAAATCAAAAAGTAAAGCTGAAACACTTTGCTACTTACCGTGTAGATGAATTTTTTTCATGAATGCCTATTACAAGTTTTGGTCAACTAAAACCTACACATTTTTCTTACCTTGTATTAAATCACACTTTTACTTTGCTTTCAACAAGCATGCTTATTTATAAATCAGAACTAATCCAGGGAAAATGATGACATTAATAAATGTTGGTGGGAGGGAGCTAATTGGGTCTGCCACAAGTGTAGGAAATAATACTGGGAAAGATATAGCACTTGGGAATATGAAAGATAGGGCCAGCACAACATTTGTACTTTTTTTCTTTTTGTCCTCTAAATCACATTTCTCATGCAAGCATTTCCATTGGCTAAAGGAAAGTTTAGTGAATTGGGCTCTAAATTATTGCACTCAGTAATTGTTGACATATGTGTACTTTACAGTGCTAATTTATTTCACCATGAATCCAGTGTTTATGAACACACAAAATCAGATTTATAGCATATAAGATTAGGAACATTTTTATTCTTTGTGTTAGATTTTGAGGTTAATGTAAAATACATTTGAAAATGATATGAATCTGCCTAATGTGAAGCACAGTGGACTATAAAATGTTTCTCCTGGAGCAATTTAAAAACAAAATAATTTCATTTAAAGAACATTATAACATGTGTTTGAAATGCCAAGATGATTTGAAGATCTTAGATCTAAGGTCATGTTAACAGACGTGATCTTGAGGGATCACATGATTAATCTGTGTTTTTGTGTTTTTAGTAATGGAGCTCTTTACCATTGACTGAGCCCTCAGTCTTTGCTTGGCATTCTTCTAATCGTTCACACTGATTAGCTCCTTTTGTCATCCTAGCATCTATCTGCACTGGGCTCTTGATATTCCTATATAAAGTTGAAACATTTTGAAGCAGAAAACTTCACCAATGGTAGTTAATAAATGAGTGATCCATGTTCAAAACCAGTCATCACTGGTTATGCAGAGTACACAGAAATGATAGTTGCTCAGTCAATTGGTATTTCTTAGAAAATATTGACTTATCTCATCATTCCTAGGATGAAGATACAAAACCAAGTTTAATGAGATTAGACTATAAAACAGACAAAACATTCACTAGTAATGCTCACTGAAAAATAGTTTACTGATTAGAGGCCTTGTTCTTCTCTGTCTTATCTTTTCTTCTTATCTTTCTTCTCTTTTTAGTTTCCTTTTATTTTGAAGGAATAAATGAGTAAAATACCTAGATCTTGAGTGCAGACTATAGATGCAAATCTCTATATGTTATTAAAAGGAGCATAGAGGTTATGAGTGATGCCTGGTCCTTACCTTTAAGATCAGGTAGCATGAATAAAAAGTGAGACTTGAAAAACGAAAAGCAGTAGTAAGTGACTGTTAAATTATGTGCCTGGGATAATAACTGTGCAATAGTTTGGATTTTTGAAGCAGTTTACTCAATTATGTAAGGTTATAAAATATGCAAATATATAAGTGGGAAACATATAAAAGAAAAGAAATTATTAGAGGCTAAATAATCTTACAGTTTTAAATACAAATTTAATGTATTTGTAAGGCAGTAAGGATACTCACGTGACAAGAGTACGGATATATTTTAATGAGTTTTAGAAAGCTAATTAAAACAGTTCAGATAAATTGAAGACATTTGGAATTTTTCTAAAAAGTAATTTAATTTTACTTAAAGCAGGGTGTGTGATTACAGAATAGCCTAATCTCTTTATATTTTAGACACCCCTAAGGTTTAGGCCTTTTTCTTGAGCATTTGGGAGGTTCATAGGAAGATAAAAGTGGGTTTCTCAACCTCAGCGCATTGACATTTTGGGCTAGCTCTCCGTTGCACAGTCTGTCCTGTGCATTATAGGATGTTGTGCAGTCTGCAGCGTCCTTAGTCTCTACACATGAACTGCCACTATATGCTTGAAATTTTCATCTTGAGACTTTTCAATATGTGTCCTGGGAAAGCAAATCATCTTACCTCTTTTGTTTCAAATGTATAATATGTGTTTATTGATAACACAGATTTTCAAGGTATACACAATGGAGTTTATGTTAACAAATTGGAATCACTTTAGAAAATTCTCATCTGGATTTCAAAACGTAATCATGGTAACTAGGCAAATTTGAAATCATACACTGGATTTCCACTTTAAGGAAAGCAAAGATGTGTCACTGCTTTTGTTGTGCTGGGAAACCCATTGTTAAACACAAGTCAGCTAATTCAGCTGTGCTCCCTATTTCTGCATTATTTTAAACTAATTTTATTCTATTTTATTCTAATTAATTTTCTCTTGTTATGCATCTCTATAGCAAGCTTCACATTACATCTTTTATTTTATTTTTCACTCCACTGAAATATAAAACACTTGAAACATTTTTACTTGGACACATTTTTCTAAAAGCAGACATAGAAAAAGATCAATAAATATTATCTGACTAAAATAAAATTTAATATATCTGTGATAGCATTACTATTCATATCTATATGCACATAATGCACAAACAAAATAGTATAAAATAGTAAGTATTTAAAAGTTTTTGATGCATAAGATGGATTTTTACATAATACTTATAACAAAGTGATAACATTTATTTAACAATTAGCAACATAAAACAATTTTTCTCTAAATTCCTAACAATTTTGAGATGTTCAATACAAACTGTTTCTCTTGCACATGCAGAGAACTTCAGAGGTTCTGTTTCTTTTGTTCTTGAACATTTTGTTTTGTTCAGCTAAAATGCCACTATTCAGGAATATATACACTCTATACAAATAACATGGGAAATTATAACTAAAAACTTTTAGTGAAAAGATGTGATTTTCTCCATTGCTAAGCAAATATATCAGTGTTAAGTGATGTGTGCAAGTACAGAGAAGTAATTTTACCCATACAAGATGGACTTTGCTCTCTCTGAGCTAGGAGGGTAAATAAACCTCATAAGTTTCATCTTTTTCATTTGCCAGCTGGTGCTGCCATCTGTGATTCCAGGTACACGGGGAATGTGGGTGAAGGCCCAGGAGCGCCCTTGCAGAAATCCACCTGCTCGTTTGGCCATCTGCTACGGAAACTGCAGTCAACATTCACTTGGTCTGTGGCAATCCCCAGTTCTGGCCCATCAAAGCCATCCTCTGGGACACCTCTTATCCGTTCCAGTCCTAGGGTTAGTATTCCTCCTGGATAGATGTTTTCCTCTCCTGTCTTGCACTCTTCCTGTACTTAGATTTCCTTTATTCCTGCTCCACCATTGTATCTTAACCTTCTTCAATGCCGTTTCCACCCATGCCATGGGAAAGTAAAATCCCCAGGCTTGGTATAAAACCAAGGTTATTCTTACCATTTCCATGGCTTTTTAAAATAAAGAGATGAAGTCTTTGAATGCTAGTCTGAATTAAAGAATGAAGTTAGAGATCTTCTTAACCTTTGGTGAAATATATTTTTAGATTAGAAAATGCAATATCCTTAAAATGGAAAGAAAATAGTAAAATTAATATGGAAATTATTTTCTCATACTTTACTGGAAATATAGTAACAGACTAAAAATGGGTATTTCTTTGTTGAAGCACTTTATAACGGAGCATTGAGAGCTCTTGGGTTTCTTTTTATCTTGTTTTGAGAAGTCAAACTGAAAAAGTTATTTAATCCAGTTATTTTTCTCCATCCATACTAGAAGTGAATAATATAAATAACTTTTTTTGACATGTGACAGGACATTTATAAATAGCAAATACATGGTTTAAGGAACGGATTAAGAATTCCCATTCTGCTTATTTAAATAACTTTTTCTTAATAGGTATGTTGCTGACCTTTTTGCCAAGAATATGCCCATCTAGAAAAGTTCATTGTAGACACTTTCATGGGTTTCCCTATAAATCACCAAGTTGTAGGAAAACCTGCCCCAAGCTCTAAACACCTTTGGAACTCTGAAACCTGCTCAGTTTAACATTGTCATCAGTATTATTGCCATTCCAAGTCACTGCTCTGCAGTTACTATGCCTTTTATGCTTCTGGAATGATAGATTCTCAAGCAAACAGTGCCAAAAGCACTCCTACACCCTAGAATACAAAGAGCTGCAACAATATCTTCGCCTGCCAGTAATTTTAGGCTTGCTATTTCACTGAATTTGAGAAGTACTTTGAGCAAATTAAGGGACCTATTATCATTCTCTGAGTCACCAGTGTATTTATCAGCAATACATAAAGCAGAACGAGGCATGGCTCTTCCCCCAAATTCACAGTTACATTATTCACACACTTACACTCACAGGACGTTTCCTTAAATAGAGTCATTGCACAGAAGCCACTGCTGCATTGCAAGTTATATGAGCAAGGAAGAAACAAAGAAACCCATCCTAACACAGTGGCACAGGGGATTCTACTGCCTCTGTTTCCTGAAAGCAGAAAAAATTACAACAGCACAGAGAAATAGAAGTGGCTGCCAGAGGACAAAAGGGGAGGTAAATTGTGATATACTCACATAACAGCAAAACAGAGTCTGATAAAATTGAGTGTACAAAGACAAAGAAAAATGGCATAAAGGAATTTTAATAGTATAAAACTATTTTTAAGTGCAGGATGTAATTTGTTTTACCACTATGGTCTTAACTCTGTAAAGACATAAGCCTAGATGCCTAGATGAAAGTAAATTTAACAAAATGCTCTCCAAGGTCATCTCTGGATTTTGGAATTACATATGATCACTATTTTCTAACTTACCTTTCATTGTGTTGCAATTTTTTTAATGAGCATTAATTCAATTTTTGAAATGGAAAAGAAAATTATTATTAAGTTAAAATTATGATAAATGAATAGTGAATATTCTATATTAGAAACATAAAAATTATAGATGAAGATAGGAATAGAGAAGGCCATCATTTGACAGAATAAAGTCTTAAAGTTGAAAACATTCCATAATTAGACACAGTTGTAAAATGCTGAATGCCCATACTATTCTCTTACGTCTCTAAATTATTATGCGTAAGTAAAAAGATCTTCATGAAACAATGAATATTTTACTGAAGAAAGGTACTGAAAAATTAGGGACATTTGAGCACAGATTTTCTCAAACTTAAAAACACGAACTCAAATGTCTCTCTGATCCAAAGAAAGCTCCGTAGCTCCAAGAGCGTGACTCAGTTTAAACGTATTTAATAGGCTCCCATTTGGTTTGTTTTAATTCAGCTCTACAAACTGGACTGAAAACATAACTCATGGTTGGGTCACAGGAATACGTACCATGAGAGTAAGAGCACAAAAAGGTCCTCACAGAGAGAGCTCCCATGCCTGTGCCTCAAGCGATCATATTCCAGAGTTGGGGGTGGCAGGAGGGAAGGAGGGAGCTGCAGAGGTACACAGCAGTGATTTCCGGCCTGGTTGCCACTTGCTCCTGGAAAAGTTCTCTTGCAGGAAGCAGCATTTAAGTTTGAACATGAAGTTGGAGGCAGATAACAGGGGTGTGTGTGTGTGTGTGTACTTTATACATACGCTGGTGGCCCAGGGGCCTAAGGAACTGAGCTGAGGTTAAAAGCCTGTGCAAAGAACAGAAGAGGAGCATTTGAAAAAGTGAAATAAATTTGGTTTGGCTCTAGCTCAAAGCCTAAATTGGGGACAAATGAGGAGAAATTAAAGAGATGAATGGAAACAACTGCTTGTGCCATTTAAGAATTAGAATTCATCTTCTGGGAAATAGAAGGATACTTGAGAATTCAGAATGGGCAATAGTTTGCGCAGACCTGGTTTTAAAAGTCTCCTCTGATTGCAAGAATTTACTTTCTGTAAATGTATTTCATTTTATGAAAGTAATTTTTTTCTAAATATATAATTATATTAAAATTTTATGTTTCTCAAATTAAACCTCTCCCACAGTCTAATCTTATTCTCTAGATGTTGCATTTGCACCCTGGAGGTGGAGCTGAAGAGTACTGATCTCAAATGAGAAAACCACAGAGAAGTCCAATGATACTACAGCTAGGTGTAAGGATCAGTGTTCAAGTTTAATTAGAGGCTCTCTGGGGAGACTAGAACCAGATGAAAGCACTTTTCTCATAAAGAAGAGTTAGGAAAGCATTTTACTCTTGAATATCACGAAAAAAGATACGTGAAGGACTTTTGTCTGCTTCCCTTCTTTATTCCTTTTCCTCTCATTCTCCTGTTTTATGTTCTTTTTTCCTTTTTTGTCTTCCTGCCATCTCTTCTTTCCTTCTTTCTTTTATTTCTCTAGTATTTCTTAAGCTTTAATTGGCAGAAGAAATATTTGTAAATGGTATTTGACTGCCTAGTGTATATACTTCAACTGGGAAGGTAAAGAATTAAATGAATGAGAATTAGTTAAGAATAAAAGTAAGATAGTATACCACTAAATGCTAAAATAAAATGATGCAAATCTTAAATCTCAATGAGTTCCATATAAAAAAAGAACTTGTGAGATGAAATTGCCTCAGGTATGACTTCACTACACTGGGACTAGATTTGAAGTTAGAAGAATTCTGATCAATTGGAAACATGAAAGAGCCTTCCCCACAGAAGAAAAATTTGTAAAGGCTAATAATACACTTATCTGTTGAAATGGAAAGACTTGAGGGCTAGAGTTATAACAACTTCTCAGATTGCTTATCTGTAGTAATTAGAAGGAAAGTACCTTCTCTTTTGAGTCTATTTTTTGCTAGATAGAATCTATAAATGATATGAAAAGTTTGATTTGCAAATATTTTAATTACAAAATAAAATTGAAACATTTTGCTTTGTGCACATGATTTTGTTAGTTTTGTATTCAAAGGAGATATTTACTCCATTAAGATGGCATTTTTATACTATTTTTGATGAGCATACCTTTATTTTTTCTTTCAAATACTTTTCACAATCAGCTTTATAAAATGACAAAACTTTTTTTGGTTACTTAAAAATAATTTTAATGTCTAGGGGTTTAGCTCAGTAGCATAAGTGCCTGCTTGGCAAATGCGAGGTCGTGAGTTTGGTCCCTAGCACCAAAAAAAATAAATAAATAGATAAATAAATAATAATTTTAGATAACACATAGTCTTAGAAACTCAAATACTGAAATTCAAGCATCTGAAACATTATTAATAAATATTAATCTGAAATATTTTTAACACATGTACTTGACTATCCTGTCACTAATTCCAAGAATTCTTAATATCTTGAGACCATTTTAATGATGACATACTTGGAGCATATTGATAATTTTATATCACTTTTTCAGTTTTCAGGGTATTTTTGCATTACTGAGTAGTTACTGTTGCCTTTCATAGTAACTGACCAGCAAGCCTTAACTTTTATTTACAGAGTTTGTATTCAATATTAGTAAATTGATTTGAACTTGAAAAGTCCCAATTACATGAACTAAACTAAAGTCAAAAGGGATCAAAGATTGAAATATTAAGACAGTATGCAAAGTTCATAAACAAAATCCAAACTGCACAGGCAAATACTTCAGAGAATTAACTGAGATCTCATCTTATTAAAAGCTTTTGCACATCAAAGAAATCACCAGCAAGAAAAGACAACTCACAGAATAAGAACAAATTTTAGCCAATTGTCCCTTAAGGATTTCTATCTAGAATGTATAAAAAATTGAAAAATCAGACCTCCAAAATTCAAAGACCCAATCCAAAAATAGTCATCTGACATGAATATACATTTCTCAGATGAAGAAATACAAATGGCAAATAAATATATGAAAAAATGTTCAATGTCATTGACCATTCAAGAAATGCAAGTTAAAACAAAACTGAGATTCCATCTCACTCCAGAAAGAATGGCTATCATCAAGAAATCAACCAATAACAAAGGGACTATGGGGACAAAGGAACATTTCTTCACTGTTGGTGGGAGTACAGACTGGTGTAATCACTATAGAAATCAGTGTGGAGATTCCTCAAAACGCTAGGTTTAGAGATCCCATTTGACCCAGCTATCCTCCTTCTGAGTATCTTCCCAGAAGAATTAAAAACATTATACCACAGTAATATATATAAAGCCATGTTTATAGCAGCACAATTTGTAATAGCTAAATCTTGGAAACAACCCAAATGCCCATCAACCAAGGAACAGATTAAAAAGATGTGGTATTTTTATACAATAGAATACAACTCACCAATAAGGGAGGATGAACTTGAGACTTTTATAGGTAAATGGATGCAATTTGAGACCATACTCATAAGTGAAATAAGTCAGTCTCTCATGTGTAAACACTGTATTATTTCCCTGGTGAGCGAAATTAAGAGTAAATAAGGTCTAAAATGTATAGATATTGTAAAATGGGAAGAAGTAGTTTAAAAGGAAAAAACAACTAGAACGGGGGAGAAGAGAAAGAAAAAAAGGGAAAAGGGTGAAAAAAATGCAAGTTAGTTGTATTATTAGTGTCTTAGTTCATAGAAAAGGAAAGTTTGTGTTAATATTGGTTGGAGAATTTTTTATGCCCATATCTCGTACTCTAAGTAACTCCTTTAAAGATAATAAAATGTAATGTATTAACTATTGCTACTGTCTATTAACTATTGTTATTATCTTGTTAAGAAATGTTATTTTACCTTTTTTCTATAAAATAAAAAAGAAAATCCCCAATTAAATTATTTAAATGCACTCTGTGAAAGCAGGGCTTCTCAGGCTGCATTATTGATTTTTGTGTCATCATTCTGCCATGGTTTTGTTTGTTTGTATGGTGTGTGTGTGTGTGTGTGTGTGTGTGTGTGTGTACATGCCCTGGGAGATATTTATCAGCATCCCTGGCTTCTGCCCACCAGTAGCCATTAGCAGACTCCCACTTAGGACAATCACTAATGTCTCTTAATGTTTGAAAATGTTACCTCTGGAAGTACAATTACCCTTGTTGAGAACCACTGACTTTGGGCTTTCTTCATAGAAAAGTTAGAAGCCCCTACCAGGTCAATTTAAGACATAGCTTTGATCTGACATATTGGTTTCATGAGGTACAGTATACCTATATACATTAAAGAATGATATCAAATTTCCATTTGCTGATGGCTTGAGCAATAAAAATTTATGAACTGGTCAGTCTTATGTTTCCTTTCTCTTGTGTCATCATTAGAATGATGAAATTCCACAAACAAATAATCTAATTACTCTAAATATGAACTTTGAGCCACAGAGATGCAAAGATACTTCAGAAAATTATCTAAATTTTACAAACATCCTTATATTAACCTTACCATAGTTTACTTAAAATTTGCTAAACTAATGACTCATAGTTTTTCTACAAATATTTTAATTATTTTTTAAATTAGGCCTTAGTAGAAGTTTGAATTGCTCGATTAAGAATTTGTTACTTGATTCTACTTCTTTTCTTCCTAATTAAAAGGTTATATTCCAGAGAATTTTGAACCAAACCTATTCATAAGTTATATAGTCATGTTTAACATGAAATTCCCAAACATAAATTTGAACTTCCATGTTATATCTCATAATTGTTCTTGATACTGCAGAGCAAGTTCAATTTTACATAGTTTTAATATTGTACAAAAATATCTCCATAAGACTTTTTAATTTTGGAATTCAGAAAATATATGATACCAAATTTATATTCACTAAAAATAATTTACATGCTAATATGCTCATTTCTGATTAGAGATATTTCAGAGTATTTCTAATATAATTGCTTTGATGTCAGTTGTGTGTGTTTTTTTTCCTAAGCATAATTACTGTTTATTTCAGAATTCACTACCATCAGGGAACCTACATGTTGGTAATTTATTAATTCAATGGAAATCCATTTTGTTTACAAAAGAATTTTTATCTTCTCTTTACACTGCAAAAAGTCTATGTTTCTAAGCATATGGTTAAGAGGGAAAAGACATGCTGACTTAGCTTCCTCACTATAATGGATACACAGTTTAATCTAACTCTGTTCTTCTTAAATGTTTATATGCAATGTCTTTCTAATGCAAAGAATTTCAATATACCCAAATATTCAACATAATATATACATCTATATTTATTTATCAAATATAAACTAAGCTATCAAAAGATAATTAGGTGAGACATGAATGTTTTGTCATAATTAATATTCTGTCAATAGAATAGATAAGAAAACTCCAAGGGTTAATGTTTTCCTGAGTTGCCAGATTCTGTTGCCAGTGAATTTTTCTAGCTCACTCCATTAATCCAGTCAGCACAATGGATCAGACTAGAGATGTGTCTTCATAAATCACTCTGAAGTGCTACGGGTAGGAGTATCTAATTAATCAGCACTGTCATTATGTTTGACTTGTATCTGCCTTACTGTGTTTGGGATGGAGAGTCAGTGTGTTTAACCCACATGCTCTCAAACAGATCTCCAGTGGTGGTGTAAATTTTAACCCATTCAAAGAAAAAGTCAACCAGTGTGGTTCTACCATTTTTTTCAGCAGCTATATATCTTTTTAAAAACACTGTTTCCTCATTAGTTTTTGTTAATTTTTTCATCTACCACAGTAGATTTTTACAGGGTGAAAAAACGTATCTTTGAATATTAATTTATTTGTGAATACTATGTTCAAAACAAGTATATTGCAAAGTATTTGCTTAACCAATAGGGTGATATACTTTCAATATAGATAGAGTTTTGGAATTTTAGTTTATTGTCACCATCAATGAAAAATTATCTTCAACTTTTTTGAATATTATTTCTTAGAATATGTATATTCATATATTTCTCTTTCTTCATAAGACTATTCCCTAATCATGCAATTATTTTATAGTTTAAACATATATCTAAAATGTTTTATAATTAAAATTATAGGTAACTAGATATTAATAGTTTATCAAATGTGTAAATTAGCCCAATGATCTAGTGAAGGACATATAACCGATTTAAGATTGAGCTTAGTCTATACTATGCTTCATTTACTTCATTTATCAAGATTGCAGAGGGAGGGGCTGGGGATTTAGCTCTGAGGTATAAGCACCTGCCTGGCAAGCACAGGTTGTGAGTTTGATCCCCAGCCCCCCCCCAAAAAAAAGGATTGCAGAGGAATACACAAATTTTTGCACAAAGCTAGAGAAATTCATCATTACTTTATAATTACATTCATTACCCTCTTTAATGGGCAATTGCTATATAACTGTAAAATTTTTAAGGCTTTTTCCTACAAAATGAAACTAGCCATTGGACAGTGTTATCAATCTTATAAAAATGGAAGTAGTTTTGGATTTCATCTATGAATTCATGGACACACCCATTTACATAAATCCATATGACAGATATTTTCTATATACAAAATTTTCTTGGTAGGGATGTTGGAGGAAGTGGTTTTTGGAAGAAAAACACTTATTCCAGTGATGTTGTTATCACTGTCAAATATTTCTTTAATTCTTTTGATGACTCATATTAATATGAAACAATTCTCTAAAAGTGAAGTATGTTGTTGATAATAGCAAAATATCTTTCAGAAGTAAATAAAGTGACCAGGCATTCATAATAACTGAAGAGTACTTCATAGGCTAAAATTGGCCAAAATTTTCAGAATAAGAAATCAGTTTTTTCTAGGCTGTC
The DNA here is from genome assembly GCA_004027295.1 of Dolichotis patagonum. Taxonomy (NCBI): domain Eukaryota; kingdom Metazoa; phylum Chordata; class Mammalia; order Rodentia; family Caviidae; genus Dolichotis; species Dolichotis patagonum. The sequence goes on along the minus strand of PVJX010002235.1, from coordinate 102,815 downwards.
TCTGTCTGATTTTAGAAATCAAGGAGCTAAAAAAATATTTTCTCAATAATTTAACAACTCCACAATTACCTGAGTTATAAACTCTATCAGATATATTTGCTCAAGTCATGTAAGGAAATATACTACCCCAAGTATTCTTCTTTCATAAATGTAAGTTTTCTAATGACTTTCTGCTAAGTGTTTAGTACCTCTCTACACAAATCTGTCAAATGAGAAGCATACTCCAAGCCCTTATGAGCCATAAAAAATGTCAAAGAAAACACAAAGTATGCACACTTTCCTATGTCTACTGAGCTTTGTGTAGAAGAAGCCTATGGAGATGAAATTTCTTGCAGAATGCTGTATACAGAAGCAAATGTTATATATACATTTTATAGTTCTAATTTATTATAATTATGTATTAAAATTATGTTTATGGCTTTTAACATTACATTATGTTGAAGAGAGATAAATTAAACATCCATTATGATCATTAGACAAACTTCTGGTTATAGGCTTGTAAGATCTTGGTCATTTATATTTTACTCTGTTTCCAGATGCATATTATTTTGAACCTATATTATATGCAGGACACTCCACAACTTCTAAGTAAAATACGTAAGAATTACCCGATTTCTTAATAATTCTCATATGCATGCAAATATAAGTTTTTAAATCTCTCCACTGTTTGATAATATTACTATTTATAAGAGACATGTGCTTGGGTATTGCCTAAAGGAAAAAAAAATCTCTTTCTATGAGTATCAAGCTTTAATTATTTCAACTTTTACTGACTTTCCATATCTTCAGTATCAAATGTCCAAGTATTTTGGTACAAAAATCTGATTTAAATGATTATTTTACCTTATTAGTAGGCTAGAAAATGCTTGGTTATATCTTGTAAATTGTTATACACCTGAAATAGTTTAGCCTTAATGTGGAAGTTCTTGTTTAATCCTATTAGTAAATGATTTTTGGGAACCTAGCTCTGTGATGCACACTCTGGGTGAAGAATAAATACAGACCCTGTTAGTGAAGCTGTGTGGGCCATGTGAACCCCTCAAGCATATGTAGCCATAAGCTAGATTAACAAAATACAATGAAATCGAGTACAAGGGCTCAGTGGTCCCCAGGAAGAAAGACAGAAATAGAGAGTGCTCTGGGGCTAGGGAAATGAGGAAGCTTGGCATGGGAAGCAAGTTTCCTTAGTATTTGGAAGTGAGAAGTTCTTTTAAGTGTGAAATATAATGATAATGCAGAAGTAATGAAGTAGAAATATTCATAGATTATGAGTTGAATAGTACAACTTGAAGGATAAGTGGGAGATAATGATAAAGAGAATCTGAAGCAAGATGATCAAGATGCCTAAATGTCAGGCAGGTTTTCAGAGGTGTCCTGTTAGCAGTGGTCAGACATCTTAAAAACAATGCTAAATGGTTAAGGAGACAGATTATGTTTAATCCAATTTAAACATTACACAATGTATACATGTTTCAGAACATCACATGGTACCCCTTTAATGGATGTAATTTTTGTGTTTTATGTGTGACTTAAAATAAATTTAATTAACAAAATAGAAAAATGGTTCTGATGACAGTAGTAATAAAATGAGAGAGTCTGTAAACTGAATAACCTAGTATATATGCTTAAAGATTTGAGATTGGGAGCTGTAACCAAAATGAACACCAAGGAGTCTACAGAAAGAATTTTGATGGCAAATGGGAAAAACCTAGAATTAAATAATGACAGGTAAAATTGGCAAAAAAATGAAGGGCTTGAAGCAGATGTGAAGGAATTATTTTTCCTGCTTTTAACTGATAAATTGTTACTTAAAGTAGTGCAGAAGAAAGGAGATACCAAAATTAACTGTAGCTTCTTCTGATTGAAATTCTGACCATGATGTGCATGATTATACATATTAGGGTATTCTGGAGATAAAGACTGCTAAACACACACACATTTCAGTGGCATCAGACATCATTAATTAAAAGTCAGAAGAATCATTTTGAACTGTATTCAGAAAGCTTCTAAAATAATTTCAAGTGATTTATTTCATAACCATATGAACTGCAGTAGACCTTTTATATTTTATAGGCACTGTATGCTTTAGGCAAAAATATACTAAAGTCACAGGCTGCTGTTACCATTTGTGGGGGTGGAGCTCGTGGGTGGTCCTCAGAGGAAACCTTAGGCAAAAAGTATTGCTGTAATCCAATCTGTACAGCAAATCATGTTAGAACCAAGAGCAGAGAGAAATGATGGAATTCTCCACTACAGGTCAAGATGGGGGAAAGACAGCAGGTCCATTACTAGTAACACTGTTTAAAAATGTAAGAACTGCTGCATAACTCTGTTTCGTTATATTTATTTTACTAAAAAAGTCATGTTTTCTTCTGCAGTTTGAGAACATACTTTACAAAAACCTTCTTAAAAAAATACTTCTTAAGAGATACTCCAATTGACAAGAACAATGATGAGAAAAAATTACCAGGATAACTCTTACCATGCATGTTCTTATTTTATCCTATGGTCCAAACAGCTCATCTGAACTGATAGTTCCTTCTGAAGTTAATAAGGGTTGGAACTGCTTTAAAAATTTTTTAAAGGATTTTGGAGGCTGCATGATATTCCTATTAGAGAAGGTGCTGTGCACTGACACCAACATTTACAGTTCTCTGGATTCATGTTGGACTCCCTGGTCCATACTTGGAATTCAAGTGCTAACAATTTTCCAGTAACTTCACATGTTTATTCGTTCACTAATTCATTCACTAATGAATTAATTCATTCAACCAATCTCCATGGTACACTTACAATTAACCAGATATTTTTTGGTAGGCACTGTGGATAAAAAGGTGACATTATCCTTTCTCTCATAGAGTTCAAAATGACTTAGAGGAGAGACTGTAATCAATAAAAGAATCTCAGCAAGTAAATAACTGAAATCATGAAAGTTTAGCTACAGAAAACATATGAGCGTGTGTCTAACCTAATTAAAATACAGTTGTGTTCATTGTTGATTATTTTGTGAGTTACATGCATAGCACATGAGAAATCAACTTTCTTACATATATAACTTATTAGATTATATAATAAACATAATTAATGCAATTTTTCAAGTTATGTTTATGTATGTTTGACTTGTGCTTGAATTTTAGTACAAATTTTATCCATCAGAAGAAATGTTCAATGTGAAGTTACAGGAAAAGGAATTGTGTTTTCTCATCAAAAGAACAATACAGTTATTAGCAAGGACTTTCATTATGCAAAATAGGGGGTTGAAAGCAGTTTTTTGCAAATCCTTACAATTATCTTGTAACCATGAACACTTTTGCTTTAAAATTGTTTCATAAATTGTAAGTATACTTAAAGATCAAGGAAATCCATGAGAATAGGGAGATAATCTCATGTATTTCCTCAACTACCACAAAGATACAGACATAAAAATATGCTTAGTATAAATTCTGGGTTGGATTTTAACAAGAATGTATAGCATAAAAAAGAACAAAAATGGCATTATTTCTCTTAGGCATCAGATTTTCTCTTGTGCTATTGAACGTGTCCCCACCAACCTGCAGCTCTTTCATGAGGATGACAGCAGAAGCATCATCTATTCTCTGACATCTGTGCGCACACACACACCAGTGGCAGACACACCAGCCATAAGGGCATAAAACTAGGCTAAAAGTCTGGATGCATCATCTGGTACCTGTTATCAGTCAACAAAGATCCTCGTGCTAAGTGGTTCCACAGATTGCGCTATGCAAGAAGCGAGCCCCAGGAGAAAAAACCAAGGCAATATTGCTCCAAAGGGCTGTAGAATTGTGTCTGTGGTCTCAGTTAGTGACACTGATGATACTGATGACAATTAGGAGAGAGGGTTTAGAATGTGAATGGGGAGCAATTCAGCTGTTACAATATACATCAGCAGACTGTTGCCTGAGGCAAAAGGACCCCGCTGTCCTTTGTTTTTCTATTCAAACTGGAAGACAGAGGAGGTGGAGGAGAAAAGGGATTTATAAAATTCCTCATATCTTAAATTTTTAAGCCAGAAATAATTGAAGAATTTAAGGTGGCCATTTCTTAAAAGCAGAATTGGTTGCTACCTCTAGCTTTAAACTCATGTCACTTAGACAGATTTTTAAAAATTTTTATGAGAAAAGGTTTATATTTGCTCAAAGTCATCAGATTAATACTACTAAGCACCCAACTATTTCCTCCTTTCCCTAATGTGCTCTGTGGCCATCTGCAGCAATGTGGTGGTGCCTAGTCTTTGTTTACTAGACCATCATTAGAGCTGTCATGGAATCACATTGAACAATTTTGTTTCAAGCTCTGTACAGATAGTCTTCCCTTTTCACACATAATTCCACATAAACTGCAGCTCATCAGTTTTTTAAGGTTAAATGTTTTTAAATTAATACTTATATGTATGAAGAAATGCAATGTCATTTATTTTCACAGAAAATTAGTATTTCAGTATTTTTGTAAAAATACTGATTTAATTTATGATGTAGTTAAAACAGTAATACCTCTGAGATCTGTCAAAAAGCTGAAAATTTTAAACTCCAGCATGCAAAAAATCCAGAAAGTGTCAAACGATGAGATTTTACTCATGTTATTTCTGAAATGAAAATGCAAAATAGTAATAGCAAGGGAAATGTTTTCCCTTTTTGTCTTATAAAAAGAAATATACCTCTCTAACAATGATCTTTCACATTATTCCATATACTTCACAAGACTGATTTCTATAAAAGTACCATGTGAAATATATTCCTAATGTCATTGAATAAATCTTCTTTTGATATGAGAATTTAAGCAAGAATCTTCAAATATGTAAGGATAATATCCTATGTTGTGTTTAAAAGTTGAAATTAGGATAAATTTTCTTGACTTCCAACAGATATATGATTTTCAAAACAAAAACTTTGATGTATTATCTTTAATATAGCACAAGTATATTTCCTTACACTATTTGTAAAAAGGAAGCTAAACCAATTTCAAAAGTTATGCTAGGTTTTGCAGTGGATGGTGCAATCAAATTAAAGAATGACAGGCATTTCAGTCACTCTGACTATATTAGGAACTAATAATTTAAAGACAGATTTTGCAAAGAACACATTTTATTTCAATATAATGATTCTATTATGTTTTAGCTAATGCTTTATACCATAAGCAGATAATCATCTGAAGTAATTTTGGAATTTAAGCATAATGAAACAGAAATAAGATAACAATAGATCCAACTAAGCATCCTGTAAGATTGTGGTGATTTTTATTATTTTTACTCTGTATTTATGGCTAATTATGTTTACAAGAGAAATACCGGAAACAACTTATCACGAAGAAGTCTAAAATCATACAAACTTGCACCTGAGAAGAATTTTCAATGGGGAAATAAAATCAGGCCAGCCTCAATCATGGCTTATTAAATTACAGCTGGTCCAAAACTGTTTGATATTCAAGCAGCTAATTAGCAATGGAGATGGCTAATTCAAACTCTGGGCTTTGATCTCTGGTTCACCCAATATTTATTAGGTTTATTTCAAAAAAAGAATAGAGAGGGAAAGTATCCTGAAAGCTTGAGGAGGACAGTCTGAACAGTAGTTTTCTTATAATTTACAGACTTGTGGTACTTAATATATAATGCAATAATCTTCCTGGTGCCATTTGTCATTTGGACGCTACCACAGATTATAGCTTAGGGCACTGCATCTGTGCACAGATCTGGCAGGAAATGGCCTAAAATCTTCAACAGCTGAGCATGATGTTTTGGTGTAGTTGGAAAATTCAACCTCTGCTCCAGAGGTCACTGCATGCTTCTGTCCTGACAGCCCAAATTGTTAAGCATGTGACTAATATGCATACAGAACACAGGCTGCCTGACGTCTGCTACAAGCTTGATGGCTGGTTAGAGGCTAGTCTTAATTTTATGTGACAATCCTATGTAGGAAGTGCTGTGGGGGTGACTAAATGGAGCATATTGATGTCCCACTGGGTGTAGCCCCTGTTGTTTTGACAAATTCTCCTTAGCATTTATCAATCAGGCCTACAATGGGGAGTGTGCTGAATATCTAATTCAGACATGCTAGTCAGGGCTAATAGAGCAAGATAGCATGTTATTCAATTTGTACTTGTTAGCGATGTCCCACTGTCACTGGGCAATTTACCTTCACACTTCACAAATGAAAAGAGAAATTTGCTGGGCTTCAAACACTTACATGAGTTACAAGCAAAATTTTAATTAGCATGTCATTACAGCAATAATTCATTGCTTCTTTGTAGTTTCCCTAGCATACAGATTGCACTTTTGCTATGTTAGAAAGGATGTCCTCAAGGCTTATGAAGCAGGTAACAATAAGGGCAACTAACAAGCTTTACTAAAAGATGACCATTAGTCTGTTCTCTTTGTGGAGTTTTAAATACTTATGTATATATGGAAATAAAACAGATGTCTGAGGTTTCTCTCAGAGGATTCTTCCAATATTGTTACTGATTCTGCTTTAATATAGTGTTTGTATACTTTCACAAATTCTACCATGTTTCAGTTGCTTCCTAAATATAACACAGATGGGCGCCACGATCCTTAAAAGATGTGCACTAAGCTTGGGAAATTTCTTGGATTCACAAGAGTTTTTTCCAGATGTGAACAAAGCCATGTCTACTGTTGTCTACCAACTGTGTATGGAAAGTTGTCAGGAAAGCACAGCCTTAATCAACTGGCAAATGAAATACATTAAGAAAGGAAACAAAAAGGAGAAATGGGTAGATATTCCCCAGCTTTGGCCACAACCTGGCATCATTGGGACACAAATGTGAATGAATGAAATGTATTATTTGAGACAGAAGGAAACAAAGGAGATATTATAAAAATACAAAGATGGCAATTATAAATGTATTTAAAATATAGTCAGTAGAAATATTCTGATGTAGTTTTGCCATATTTTGAAGAGAATGATTGTCAACACATCTTTCTATGAAAGGTACAGTCAGATCACATGAAGTAATGGTATTTCACTGTGAGTAATGAACAGAATTCTATTTTGTGTATATTTACCAAATCCATAGAAACATGGCTTAGTGACAAAATTTCTCAATGCATTTCTAAATGTATAGTAATATAACTTTATGGCTATGGAATTCTATAGTACCAGTTTTATAGAATATGGCTTTATGACCACCTTGTTTCAGAGCTCACTGTCAACCAGAATAGAGTATTGGGTTGCATTTCTGAAATATTTAGAAGTAGAAGGAGAGTGTCTTATTCATGTGTACTATTTTCTGACATACACAATACACAGTGCCTACCAAAAGCCCAATATTAACTATGAAAAGAATAAAAAAAAATCAATGATCAGACAAAAGTGCCAATGAAGGAAAATATGCAAAAACATATAGTTCCAATTTTGGCTTTATCTAGAGATAATTGAAAGTGTATCATTTCCTAACCATAGGGAAGCAGAACATGCTAAGCAAATCTAGTATTTCTGGAATTGAGACAATATATGGGAAAGATAATTTTTTTTGGCCTTGTGTGCAATGTCTACATATTGATTTTGCATTAGTTTATTCTAGTCATAGTTTACTTTTTGGGAGCCATTTTCTGAAACAGATATTCACAGAACCTATAAAATATTAAAATAATACTAACAATATTTGGTCATAATTGTTAGTAATGTGAACTACTCCATGAAAATTTAAAAATATCTCTTGTATGTGATTTTTAAAATTACCTTTGCTCTTTTAACTAGATCATTAAGCAAATGTATGTATGTGGTATACATGTAGATTTTGTACTACTGAAAAAAATCATTCCCTGTTTGTAAGGGGTACTCTGGAACAGTAACAGCTACAATCTATTCTATTCTAATACAATGATTCATAAAGGGAATTTTGTGGTATGAAAACAAAAGTATGATATTTAACACAAATAATTAAACAATGCAGTTTCTTAACAAAGGCTAAATAGGCATGGTTTTCTTTTCCCTGTTAAGAAAATTTTCTGTCATACATTACACTAAGAATAATACATATTTTAAGATCAAATAGTGATAGTGCATTTCAGGAGACATATAGATGCATGCATGCAGATATACATATATTGCACATGAAAACATCCATATATACACGCCCTTGAGCGAAGCTGGATGGGAGACTTTTCACTCCTTCCTCCCCACACTGCTGTATTCTAAATATCTTTGAAATCACAAAATTACCATTTACTTATTTTTCATTTTAGTCATTTTGGGGATCCTTTTTTACTCCATTTGATCACTACATCTTTTTTAAAAAAATAGCCAAAAATCTAATATTTTTAATATTTAGTATGATCTAGTTGTAGGGTCTTCCATGTTTCCAAGTCTTAGCTGCTGTTTAATCTGTATTTTAGGATATTATCATCATCATGGTAGTATTGTCAGGTGCTTCAGTAGAAAAAAACAAATATGAACCTATGATAAAGCAGATGCTTGTATTACAGTATCAAATAAAACGATCTGAAACAGTTGCTAAATGTTCATTTAAAGCCAGAGAAAAAGAATTCGTATCTAGTGAGAACATCAGGGAAAATCCATGGAGAAGACATCTTTAAAGATGGGCATTGATGAAAAGGTAATATTTCAAGAGATTGAGATGTTAATGATAGAGAAAAGGCATATCCGACACAGGGGTCAAAATAAAAACAACCAAACACAAAATGCGGAAAACATGGAAAGTCACAGAACTGAAGTCTAGTTTAACTGCATTGCAAGATGGGTATGTGAACAGGGTGTCTGCAGAAAGCAAGACAGAATTTGGAGGCCAGATCATAAAAGATCTAATTTATACTCTTAAAGAATACTTGCAATTTAATTTGAAGCAGAGGATCTTTAAAGATCCTCTTTCACACACAAAAGTGTGAAATGACTGGAGAAGACTTTAGGAAGAAGAAATCCAGTATTTAGTTGTAAAATGCAAACTATCTAGGATTCAAATCAAAATTACAAAAAATTATTTTGTGTCCTTCTTAAATATCTTCTATGTAAATATTTTTCCTTTGTTTCAGGAAACTCAGTATATCTACTGAGTTATATCTTAATGGAAATTCAGGTATACATTCATCAAATTATTTTCTAAAAGTCATAAAATATTGAAAAACAAAATAAAAATGAGTTCTATTTTTATATCCATCTCTAACCACCCCATGTTTCAGTTTGCAATAGACAGATTTGGTTAAGTATAAATTTCACTGGCAAGTTTTCCTTCCTTAAAATAATGCTGAGTGTACTGCGGGAGTGATAGTTCTCAATCTGCTATTGTTTTTATTTTCTTTTTATATGATTCTAATTTATTTAAATTGGTCATTTTGAGATCTTCTAAAATGTTTAAAGTTTTTCCCTTCAACTCCTAAAAGATACCATTTGTTTGTTTCACAATAGGTTATCAATTTGTTAACTTCTGTTCAAAATCAGGAAAACTGAAGTAGTTACTCACTAACACACTGCAAGCATAATTTTAAGTAGATTGGTAAAAATAAACAAGAAAAATATGAGTCATATTTCCAAGGAAGAGAAAACATAATAATGAAAAATTTTTTTCATGCATAGAAACATTAGAAAACAATTTAATTCTTATGACAAAAATAAATGCTTCTCTTATTTTTGAAGCAGCTAGCTTGATTATGCTGCATTATGTTCTCCATTCTTACTTTGGTGTATATAAACCTTTGAACTTCCTTTTCAAACAACCAAAAAGAAAATATGTATTAAAAACCTTATAACTAAGAAACTAGTAATCAAGTGGTGAAGAGCAACTTACCTATTTTTCTAAAGCTCTGTATTTAAACCATTATAGCCCATATGGATTCCATTTTGTAACTATTTCTCCATATAGCTAAATTTCTCAGTAGGCAGCCCTACCTCCAAAATCCGAGATGCTAAACTCCTCTTTTGGGTTATCATGGAAGATATTCTTTCAGACTTTACATCTGTTTTCTACACTGTAGTCAGAATAATTTTTACAAAACACATATCTGGTCATATCACCATGCTCTTCAGAACTGTTTGATTTCCTATTAATTTTTGGATACTGACACACTTTTCAATATAATTCCATCCTCAACATGGATCTCCTAATGTGTTCTCTTGTCTGCACGCTGGTCTTAATGACTCCTATTTAGTCTTTAGCATCCACTGTGCCCATCCAAGGACCTTAGCACATGCACTTTTTGCAATTTGGAATGGTCTTTCTCTCCAATGGTTTAGTCAATTCTTGGCTATTTGTAAGAAAATCTCTTGAGGCCTCAAAATGCTCAAGAAATGCTTTGACACATGCAAAAGACCACATATGCAATTGCATGTTTATTTGTGTGGCCATTTGAGTAATTAATATCTACCAAATGGTAATTTGTAGGAGGACAGAGTTCTTCTTTATTTTTCTATGCTTAGCATATTATTAATTGTTCAGAAAATATTTTCTGAATAAGTAAATAAAAGTAAACCCACTAAGTGCTCAGCACAGAGTCATCTCAAAAGCATGACAGGAGTGTGACATCCTTTCGATCCCTCCTCTATTTGCCTGTCTAACTTTGGTCACTGCTACCCTCAGTCTTCACACTGTAGCCCCCACAAAGTACCAGAAGATCTCAAAGGGCCCTGCTCTTTCCTAACTCCAGTACTTAATAGCTGACTTTTCCTTTTTCTGGAACATACCTTTGCTTTCAGTCTCTGTCTCCTTCTCACCACCCTAATTTCTACCTCATTTAACTGCCTAACAAGATATTTCCTCCATCCCTGGCTCCTGTGTGTGAACTGAGCACCCCAACCTGTTTCCTGATTGCATCTGCACATAACTACACCTATCCCAGGATGCTTCTGTCTGTCTAGAGACAGCAGTGAGGTATAGGTTGTAAGGCAAGGGCTTTAAGCAACCATAATCTCCTGGTATGATTACCTAAACCATAGCAAGGCTAGACTTTATATGTGATATAATTTTAAGACAGAATCACTCAATAATTCCTTTCCCTGGATCCAATCAATAGACAATTTAGGAACTAGGAGACACATTCAGGGAAATAGGAAACCTACATACTGTGATTACTCAGATATTTAATTTGAATGTGGCTGAGATCATCAAAGAGGCATTTACTGTTCTTGTCTGTGAGATTTTTCCATCACACAAACATAAAAATAATTTTTTCATGAGCTTTTTCTAAATCTGGAGAAGAGTAACTCTTGAGTATCAATAAAATGCCAGTCATAAGATGATTGCTAATCTTCAAGTATCATTAAATTTAAAATTATAATCACACTTAAAAAATAGTTTAATACAAAGCCAAAACATAAACTATTCACAACTCAAATATCTATTCAACATTAACATTTATTGCTAATAAATGATTGTTAGAAATAAGTACAAATGTTTAGGATGTGATAAAGCATTAAAAAATGATTATGATGTATTAAACCTTAAAAATACAACAGAATAAAAAAATGACAGAATATAATTGAATTATGTAAAGTGAAATAGAAGCAACATTAGAAGCAACATTGTAAGTAATTATTTTTATTTTTAACCAATCAAATACTTTTCATATATCTGCAAACTGTCTTTCTTTTTATACAGTAAAATTCAGTTTTTTCTAAGTGCTAACACATAGATAACTATATAACTAAAAATGAGATTATAAAAAAGGAACATTGTATGAAAAATTAATAGAAACTTTTAAATTTTTTTACAATTTTCCCTCATTGAGTTTTTATTAAATTTTAATCAGAAAAATAATAGAAGTATATTGTGTTTTTAAAGGCTATAAAAATTATATGCACTGGAAAAAAATTCACTAAAAAAAATCAGTGTTCAACAACACCTTTGAACAAATGAACCTAGTAGATAACCTGCAGAATGTTAAATCCAGCAACCGCAGAAAACACTTTTTCTTAGCAACACATGGAACTTTCTCCAAAATAGACTACATACCAGCCTATACAGAATGCTTTTAAAAAGAATCAAAATTATCCTATGCATTTCATCAAATCATAATCCAGTGAAACTAGAACTCAGTGGCAAAACAAACTGCAGAAGTTATGCAAAAACATGGAGATTAAACAATAAACACTTAACTAATCAATGAGTCAGAGAAGAAATAAAGGAAGAAATTAGTTATTCTGCAAATCAAACAATAATGCCAGTACACATACCAAAAACCTGTGGGACAAAATGAAAGCAGTCCTAAAGAACTTTCAGAGCTAGGAATGTCCACATCAGAAAAAGAGAGAACCAAAACAAATTAACTTAAGGATGCACTGCAAGGTCAAAAAAAAAAAAAAGTCCAAAACTAGGAAGGAGGAAAATTACAAGGAAGAAAACTATCAATATCAGAGAACAAATCAATGACCATTTCTATTATTTTAAAATAATAAAATCCACAATGGCTCATGTCTGTAATCCCAACCATTTGGAAGGCAGAACAGGAAGATAACAAGTTCAAGGACAGCTTGGTTAACGTGATAAGACCCATTCTCAAAAACTAAAAAGTGGCCATGTTGGAATTTAGGGCGCTGAGAAATCCAGCAACAAGTCTGCCTCCTTGGTAAATGGCTGTGGTCTGGCAAGCCAGGGCCACTCCAGGGCAAGAAGCAATATTGTTTCCTGAGATCTGTGCCATGTTGGAACTTAGGGCGCTTACAAATCAAGCAACAAGCCTGCCACCTACCAGGGCGCGGGCTGAGAATCAAACATGCCATTCCTCCCTCTCTCCTGCTCCCCCGTTAGCAAGTGGGAGCCAGAGATCTGAGCATATCTTGGGAGGCTGACCATATGTAATATAGCAAATAAGGGGGATTTCCTTCTACTATCTCTTTGAAGGCAAATATTTTTATCACCGTTTAGCTGGGTCCTGATTAATAGTATTGCTCTATTCAATATTCTGTTCTGGTGACGTTCTATAATAATCTGTATTTCTTTTGGTTTTGCTATACCTGATTGAAAGAACTACTATTGTAAGATAGTAGTTATTGTAAGATAACGAGATATGCAATGTTGTCTATTAGTGTTATCCCGGTAACCTGCTATGAAGTTCTGTACCAATTTCACTACACTGTCTCAATTGGCTTTATTCCATCCTGTTCTGTTGTAAATTATTACCTCCGAGTTAATAAAAAAAAATTAAATAAAAATGCAATAGAACATGAGAAAACAAAGTAACAAAATACCTCCAAAAACTCCCAACTTCACCAAAGCTGATCCATGGGGAATGGATGAGGAGAAACTCAAAAACAAAACAACAGAATTATATAAGGTGATTAAAAAGCAAATAACAACAACAAAACAGATCAGTAAGGTACTGAGCAAGCTGAAACATATAACTAAACAGATAATGGACTTAAAAAGCAAAAGGAGGAAAAGAAAGTGCTCTGAAGGATATAACTGCATGTATGTTTAAGTGTGTAGGACTGATAACCATATTACTAAATTTTTGTTGGATCGTTGAACAGAACTGGATGCAGCCTCACTGTTTGAATGTCCACTTTGTATGCTTTAATTTTGTAACATGAAAACTATTTCTAAGAGGACAATATGTAATTTATCAACTAGTGATTTCTTACTGGTTTTTTTGAAATTCTGTATTATTTCTACCCTTATTTCTGTTTTGCTTTTTTTCCTCTTTAAATAAAATTTTTTAAAAAGTTATAAATGACCAACAGATAAGCAAAAAAAAGAAACCAAAAAGTGCTGAGGATAAAGCCCATTGGTTAAGTATACTTGGTTTCAAAACTCAGAACCTCTCCAAAAATGTATGTAATTAATATAATATAATGTATAATATATAATAAACAAAACTGAAATAGACAAGCAAACCAAAAAGCTATAGGGTAGTTTAAGACAATATGTGTCCACTATGAAAATGCATTCATGAAAATCACAAGACAGCAGTTGAGTTCTCAACAAATGATGTTTATCCTACAGAAAGTTTTTGATAATTTGTTTACCTGTGTATAGGATTATATATATAATCATATACTTATATAGTGTATAGTATATAATTTGTTAGATATAGAATCAAAATAATGGTTAAAAAATAAAGTGCACTTAATTCTGTACTTACAGTGCAGTAGCATCATTCAAAACCCTAACCCAGAAATCTTACATAATTTTTGTTCTCTTTAATTTTTCTTTTCTCTGTAACTAGCAGAAGTTATATACATTTCTCTTGGAGGTCAAGTTACATAACCCTATAAATGACATTTTCATTAAAATATAATTTCCTTTTTCATCTGTTGTTGACCTTGCATTTTTAAAGGACAGTTTCAAAAAATAGCTGGGCAGGATATCCAATATAGGCCACATAGTTTGATTCAGTGGTATTTAAATTCCTCTTGGATTTATTTTATCACCTCCATTTCACAGATGAGGATACTGAGACTCTGCAAGGCCACTGTTTAGTAATGGATGAGGCTGGGATTGAAGCACAGGACCCTAAGACCCCCAAACTTTCTCTTTCTCCACCCTTATACCAGGTACCTCTTTGGGATGTTGAATATTTGGTGATGGTTGCTGCTAAGACTTAAGGATATCATGATGCTGGTAGTTCTGAATTTTATTGCTAAGGAAAATGCTGTGGTAAAACCCTAAAGAAAAGGTTAGTGGTAATATTCCTGTTGTTGGTCTTACAGTCACTTAAATGAGTATTTCTACATACAAAGCACTACTCCTGGAGTTCTGGATGCTGTAGACATTAATAACATATGGTTATTGCTCTCTGGGGTCTAATAAACACTTTGGAGAGAAAAGCCTGCAGTGCGTGAGAGAAGCAACCATTGGTGTTTTCTGGCAGGAAGCAACACAACTGATTCAGGCCAATTTCAGCTGATTTTTTCCTTTCCTTTAAAAGAATTTGAATAAGCTAGAAATTTGAAGAAAAAATTATATAGCCAGGTTTTATAACAGACAGAAACAGAGAATCTTTGAAAGTCTAACCACAATACTGCATCAGATAACAATTATTTATCACTTTCTATGCACCTGGCTCTGTTCTAAGTCAACTCCTGATATCAGCATCTCTAATCCACAGGACAATGTGGTAAGATGGGTACTCTTGTTAATACTTCATATACCTGTATGAGGAAATTGAAACATAGAGAGGATAAGGAACTGGTTCGTGACACCACAATTAACAGTGGCTGGATTCCAAAATGTTTTCATTTTGTAACACTTTCCTCAAAATTTGGGACCTAATCTCACTCACGCCCCGGACTGCCCAAGAGGTTCACAGTTCCTTAAGCAGGTGATAACACTGGAAGAAATTGGGTGAACAAAAATAACAAATGTTCCTTGGACTGTGTTGGTAATAAAATCAGGCTGCAGTGAACAAAACCAGGTTCAGGTACCAGCTATGTTAAAAGCTTTAAGGTTTAAAGGTGTTGCCTCTTTTTTCAGGATACCCAGACCAGGAAAATTGAGGAAGTGATTTTTGGAAGGAGAACATGAAAAAAAGAAATCAAGGAGCATGGGTGAGAAAAGTGTATCAGGCAGAGAGGGTGCCTGGGGTTAAAGCCAAGCAAGGGAATCATGGTCTGTAGCAAGAGTAAAGCAATAAGAAAGATACAATAGTGCCCGATATTTTAATCTGCTTGGGACAAGGAATGAAACAGATCTAGATCTACAAGTAATAATGCTAATGGATGAAGTTAAAGGCTAGAGAAGATACGAGGTGGGTACTACTCCACCTTAGCAGCGAGAATCTCAAAGACTTTCTTGAGATAAGTGTTTTTGTGTGAGTGTGAATACTTTGCACTGGGCTACCTCCCCAGCTCTTTATTTTCTATTTTGAGACAGGGTCTCACTAAATCATTATATTCCTCAAATATTCAGTCCCAAGAGTGCTGGAATTACAGGTATGCACCACCACACCTAGCTAAAAGATCAGTTTAAATGCAATTTGAAGGTTAACTAGTTCCAGCCAGCAGAGACATATCCATAGGTGGTGAACTAAGGTAAGCCAGTGTGGACTCTTTGTCCTGTTTCCTCTTGCCAAATGTCACCTTCCCAGGTTTATGTTCTCCAAATTCATACCTTGTCACTAATCATTACTCATTTTTTAAAGTTCACATGAGTACCTTCTCTGCAAAATGTCCAAATGAATAGATGTAGAAACAAGTGGTTTTTTTTGTGCCTCTAAAGCTATTGTCCCATTCATTTTGTTTTGTTTTGCCTTGGTTAGCATAATTCTGAGGACATACTATAAGTCTAATGATTTTGTCTAATGATTTTGATAGCAAATTAGTTCATCAGTGAGTTACTATCTGGGCAGCTGTTCTGGCATAGTGGTCCTGAGGGGAGTTCTGAATCAGATGACTTGGATTCAAATTCTGCTTGTCCGACTTTCTGATGTGTAAACATGGACCAATTATTTCAGCCTCAGCTTCTTTCTTTGTAAGATGGAGATAACAACAAGATGTGCTTCTTAAAAGATAAAGTGTGAGTTATACAACAGAGTTCTTAGCATGTAAACATGAAACATATGTTAGTTATTGGTAGTGTTGATATTATAGCATTTTTTCTTAGGCAAATGAGTGCATCAGTATAGGAAAAACACTAAAATTGGAAATGGTATAAAAAACTTCAAACAAAAGGCAGAATGTTTTTTGACTTAATTGAAAAATAACGACTATGTGTATAGAGAGAAAGATTCAAGACTCTCCGGCAGCCTACTCTATTTGTTGACAGTTCTGTTAGACTAGTCTGCTCTTAGGATGAGAAGCTAATGTGCTTCCTGAAATTTATAATGAGATTGCCAGAGATCTCAAGCAAGGCTAGAAAATCCTCGCAAAATTCCAGAAAGAGAGAGGGAAACAGAAAGAGAGAGGGAGAGAGAGACAAGGAGAGAGAGAGAGAGAGACAGACAGACAGACAGACAGAGAATATCATCAATCATCATTCTTTTCCTGTTACCTTTAGTGCTACAGCCTCCTACAGCCCTCTGTCCTTCTCATGGTGTGTTCACAGGTTTCTTCTGAGTTGCCTACTTAGTTATTTCACTTGGATCACCCTTCCTTAATTTCCTTATATTTGACCCTTTCCTCCTGTCTTCTCTAAAATATCTAAACACCATTCCCAAAGCCCATTCACCTACAAGTAGTAATGAACAGTATGATTAAATGTTTGATACTTTTACTCAATAAATATATATTCAAATATTTATGGAAAGACTAATTTTTATCCAAGATACTGAAAGTGAAAAGTCTCACTCTAGTAGATACTTTTATTTCAAAAACAGTAGCCAATTAATTTAGGTCAGACACCATTGCACACAGCATGGGAAAGATGCAATTGGGAAGCCTCAGAATGACAGATAGTCACATATTCCTCTTACACTCAGGTGTAGCCCTAATAACAATTTCCACATTTCATGACTGCTTCTAACAACAGCTAGGATATCTGGAAGGGAAAAATATGTCAGCACAGTGAACATGCCATGCAATTATTACCTATCATATGTTTAACTCTTGACATTTGTATGGTTTTTAGTATGTGTATAATATGATAATTAATTGCACAATCTCAAGACTCAGACATTTTTGGGCTTAAATTCTAGCTTCACTCTTTTTAGCAATATGACACGGTGAATATTAGCTCCCTTCAAGTGCTAATTTCAAGACCCAATGTTTCTGAAAAATATTTTTATAGAATGGAACATTGAATGCTGTACAATCTGTTGCAGGCACAAATAGAAGAATGTCAAGGAACTTTCTTCCAAAGATGAAAATTTGTCATTCACCTGTTGTCTTCCTTTTTACACCAACACAGATCATATAAATGTCTGGGGTGGTAGATATACAAGAATAAACAATAACTGTGAAATTTCTTCATCGATCTTCTTGATTTCCACTGTAGCATTTTCACTTTCCTTTGGGTTAATGAGATTTTACTTGTTTTTTTATTTAGAAAGTCACTTAATTTTTACTATTTCTAACTATCATACTAAACTGAAATGTGTTAGCCAATAGCAAGCCATTAACTTTTCCAAATAATGTGTGAACTGTGAATCCCAGGAGAAAATTACATAAACCATGTATTTGGCTTTCTGCACATTGAACAAGTCAGTTGACCCAGTTTTCTACTTTCTCACTGAACAGTGATGTCACTTTGACATTCTTTGGTATTAGAATTAACTATGTCAAAATAATCCACACACAAAGGTATCATCAAATATATTTCCTAAGCAAATTTTGGAAACCTAACACTGACCAAAAGCTTATGCATATTTAGAGCCAGAAAATCTGTTAAAAGCATAATTTATTTGAATTCGAACTGCATAATTGGCTTACAAACATACACATATGTCTCCATTCAGTAGCCATTAAGTAAAAATCCTATTGAGAAAAAAAGAGAATTCTGAACAACAGGCCATTGTCATATAATTTTCCCCAAAGCACATTTGATTCTTAGAAGACACCAGCGTGTTGGACTGCATTTGTATATGCAACTAAAGTTATGTTTCACTGTGTGTAAAGCTAAATTGTTTCCTATACCTGCATTTGTTCTAAACTATCCTTACACAAAAGAATTTGTAAGTAATAAATGAAATTCCTAACTTAGCACAAATTTTCTATTTGTGATCTGTTTCATATTTGAACATTTTTGGTGAATATTATCTATGCAGTAAGAGATTATAAAAATTATTTTTCAATAATTTGGTTTAGTGAGTTGTTAGGATTCTCAAATATTATAAATTCACATGTGCTTAGTTATGGTAAATCACTATTATTGTTTTAGTTTTTCTAAATTGTTTTATCTTTTCTTCAACATGTTTTGAATAAAGTGTTTTCAGAAAGGGTTAAGTGCATGATTTGTACTGCAAACTGTGAATCTTAGATGAATATTGTATGAGTCCATCTTACTATGTGATTTACTAATAAAAATAATGGGCTTTTATGTTTTAACAGACATTGCTTTGGTATAAAATAATGCAGTTGTTATATAGGGTTATTACAGATTCTATGATTTCAGAAGTGATTTCTTTGAAATTTGCAAAAGTAATTTAAATGATAAAATGCAAATAAAAATATATTTCTATTGTAAAACTAACTTTCTATACTTCTTTTCTTCTGAAATGCATGCATATTTGAGTTCTGACATTTCATATTGGTAATGCCTTTTGAAATTTTAATTGTATTACAGGATGTTGACATTTTAAACAAATATCTCAAATCCTTTTGTATTACAACTTACAAACAAAAATATAAAAAAGTTAGAGAGTCACATAGAGTATTGTCAAATGTTAATGTTCATTGGCTATTTTTTCATCAAAATTCTATTTAAAAAAGTTAAAAACGACTAAACCCATATGCCTATACCTTAACAGTATTTTTTTAGTGAAATAGGACCAGGTAACTTTTTCCCATTCCTTTCATATGATTCTGAATTTTTAAAGTTTAGTTATTATTTCTACCTCAAAGAATATTGATAAATTGCTACAGTATGCATATGTGTGTATAAAATTATGCAGATGGATCAAAATCATACATTAAGACTAGTCATATATTGGCAATAGAACCCTCTATTATAAATGAGAATAATTTTGAGCTCTTAGGTAAACCTCTTATTTTCTCTATTAACTTATAGTATTTTTTCTCATTTACGAAATGTGATCCTATAGAAAAACTCAAAGGAAATTGATATAGAATTGTTCAAGATACACATACATTAATTTTACATGAATATAGAAAGATTTTTTTGTCTTGTTTATTTGAAGATTATATACTGTACTAATCTCTTCAGCATTTTTTTTCTTTAGCATTTTCTTACCAAGTGAAAAGTCTTCATCTCTTTTGAAGATTTGTAGATTTGACTCAGAATGTTAAAAAAAAAAGATGGGAAATTCCATACATATAAAGGAGAGATTGACATTGCACAATGAAAAATTGATTCTCCCTTACTAAATAATACTAGTAAGTAGCCATTGTTGTCCTTCCTTGACTTGGGTGGAAATAAAGATGAACTTGGAAGAATATTCTCTCCCTTCTTTGAATCCCCTTCAACTCCCATGACAAGTCAACTTGCTGATATGTAGAAATATTAATTTACAATGATCCATACCCTTAACATAAGCCCTGGAGCCAGAGGGTAGGTTTTGGTCGGCCACAACAGTGCTGTGTACAGTGTTCTTAGAAGAGACAAGTTTCAATTTAAGAAAATTACTATTATTATTAAAATAAATCAGAGTCACTGACTTTGAGAAATGTATCATTATATTTTTATTGTCTATTAATTATTATAAAAATGGCAAACATTTAACATTGATACATACAGCTTCAATATTGTGGAAATTTGAGAAAACCAAAGTATGAAAAAACATGACCATATTTGACATATGTAATAATCTTATGTATCTCTGTGACTTTTCCAGTAATACAGCAGCACTAAAACTTATTTCTATAACTATGTACAGTTTGTATATCCGACAATCAAGGAAAATTTTTAAAATGTAGATCTAACATTTGCTCATTGTAAGAAACAAATTTTATTCCTTTTAAACATGAAAGTGATAGAACAAAGCTAATAATTGTCATTTTCATCTATCATTTATGTTTTTCCTTTTGTTTCTTCTTCTGCATATTTCACAGACAAGTTGGAAGGGTCCTTGTTGGTTGATAAAGAGTTTGAACATACACCTAATTAAAAAAAAATAACAATCAGCAAGCTCAGAATAGCATTGTCACCAAACAATAAATAATGCTGTCCTCTAAAATATCACTTAAAGATGAATACATTTCGGGAGTTGAAAGGTGGCGGTGCACCTGCGGCACGAAACTTAAATGAAAAATAAAGACAACTGGGTTGTAGGGTGCCTTTCCCTCTTCAAAATAAAATTCTTTACAGCACACAAGACAAATGACACAAAAGTGAAAGGGCAGTGATGCAGATTGGATAGGCTTACAGCGTAATTGAATTAAGGCTTGTGTGCCACATATGACCACAAAGCAGGCCAGTGGCGCAGGCTGCTGAATGGAGGTGGCCGGTCTGTCAATAAAGACCCTTTAAACTGGTTAAATGCATCATAAGCGTGTGCAGAGAGCTTTCTTGCTAACAGGTGGCTGAGTAAACCTCAGCTGGTGCCACACAGGGCTGTCGCATTGACCTTCTTTAGGATAATTTCGGCCCTCTTTTTCAAAAAAAATTTGTTACTGTACTTGCTGTGGTGGAAACAATTTAGGGATGAATAATTTCTTTTGGTCCCTGGAGGAATGGTGGCTCTCTCTCTCTCCCTCTCCCTTTTTTTCTTGTACTCTCTCTCCCCCCCTCTTTTTCTCGGTTTTACTACTGAATTAACATAAAGGAACAGTGACAACAGCAAGCTGAAAAGCATAGCTGGTGGGAGGATTAAGTATATCATTGAAAGGAATTATGTTGTAAATGGCTGGGAGGGGTAGGGGCTTCTGTTCCTTGGTCCCATCTGGTCCTTAAAGAATACCTTGTTGTAATTGCCCCCAGATGGTTTGTGCTACACTGGGGTCTGGACAGCCAGGTGCCACTGTGCCCTGCTGGGTGTGATATTCATTGCTACATGCAGTGACAAAAATGGACTTTATTGAAACCTAATTTCTTCCAGGGTATTTCACAAATATGAAATGAACCTAGCTCATCGAGAGGGAGCTTTGTTTGTCTCCAAGCAGAAACAATCTCACCTAAGTTAAGGCTGCCTGGTTATTTTACTTTTAACAACTATCCTAAAAGGAAGAACCAAAAACAATTTGCAATATGTGCTGGATTTAATTCAGAATTTTCAATAATAGAAATACTCAAAGTCAGTGGAAGCTTTTTATTTCTTGCTGCTATGTGGTTTTCAAGTAATATTTAGCTATGCTTTTGAAGACTGTGTTTGGAACATTTTATTATTGAAATTGAAAAGAAATAAAGTGAATTATGGTATAACTAAGCCACAAACACATTGTACTAGTAAACAAATGTTTACGTAACTCAAAATTTCATTAGCTAATTTAAGAAACCAGGTGTGAATATTTGCACTTTAGCATTAATATTACTATAGAAAAATAAGAAAATCAAATATAAATATTAAAAAAGTTGAACTGTCTTGATTATACTTAGTTTTACTATAAGGAATTTTTACTAAATTATTTTATTTAACATTCAAAATTTATTTAATATATTTTGATAACAATTACTCAGAAATAAATGTGAGAATAGTATAATTCAATTATATTCAGTTAGTTTATTCTAATTATATATACAATAAGTCTAACATTTCTTATGAACAACTCAATAGCTTTTAGGTCTTCCTAACTTACAGAACAAAATATTTCTCTATTCCATATATTCTTTTATATTTGTTTACATATTAACATGTTTCTAAATTTAGTCAAACTCATTGTTCACATCATAAAATTTTCACTATAAAATTTAGATATTTTTAATGTTAATATAAACTTGAGAATTAGAGTACAGAGCAGAAAATGAAACTATCTGATATATCATTTATCCCCCCACCAAAAGAATAGTTACATTCTATAAAGAAAATGTAAACAGGACTGACTATTCTTCACGAAAATATCCCCTTTAGTATTTGAGCAACTCATGTTCAAATATGAATGTGTTGGTTAAAAACAAAACAAGTTCAAATAATTCTTGATGCATATGTAAAAGGGAATCACAAACATAGACAAAGAATCAAGTGTGGTAAAGGTGTTAAAGACCGTGGAAGTTGTATGTTAGGGATGATTTTCCCACAACACTAAATTCTGTCAACTGAGAAAATAGGTTTTTTTGTATTGCATAAATAAAACTTTGAGGTGGAATTTTCTATAAATGCAGTCTCAGTATTCTGCCAAAACCTTGCAGCATTTTGAGGCAAAGCACTTCTTGTAGAATCCATAATCTATGAATGTAAGAACAGTGCTTAGGAAGATAAGAGGTGAGGCCAAAGAGTTCTAGAGGAAAAACCACATGGCTTGAGCCCTGTGGCAGCCTGGTCTCGGGGCAATGTGATTGTGGGCATCCATCAAAACTTCATTAAACTTCAGTTTCTTCACCAGGAAAATGGCTGTAAAACAATTTGACTATCAGGTCGGGTTTGTACCTTTAAAATGCATGTGTGTAATGCTATTGTGGGAGATACAGAAAAGAACATGAGACTACAGTGGCCTGAGCATCTGTGATTTGGAACTTACTGATAACAGGTTGAATGGAGAACAGACTGGAGAAAGACTGCTCAGACTGGGGGAAATAGTGAAAGTCAGTCGCTTATGCTTTAAGTGGCATTTTAAAATATTTCATCAATTTTCTTTTTCATTTATGAGGCATCTAGGGAAACTCTGCAAATAGCGTAGTAGAATATGCTGATTTCTGTTGCAAGATTTTTCTCATTTCCTTTTCCTTCTCATCATTGAGCCAAGCATTCTCATGGAACCTACTTCCCTTTAAAAAAGGGAATTTGAGAAGATTAGCACAGAAATAGAGAAAATGTCTGTGCTTTCTCTCCTGGTATGCTTAGCACTCAGGCTTCTGGACATTCATTTGCATTTTGGACAGTGACTTATACAAAATAATGGTTTGGGGATTCTATGTTAAAACAGTAGAAAACCAAATTAGCCTTCATCAACTTGGTACAGGCTATGATCGATTTTTCATGTCTGTTGGACAATGTCCATGTCTTGGGAGTATCATCAGAATATCCTAAACCTGGATGCACACAAACACACACACACACAACAGGCTTTCTGGTTTTAGCAAAAGAAGACTGGAATGAACACAGGACACTTGGAAAGAGAAAAATAACTTTGATGTATAATTTTTCTGTTAGTTTTAAAACATTAGTTTTTAATAAAACCACATGGCAATATCTGTATATAGGATTTATAACGCTTAGAATGAGGGTCATTAAGATTCTCAAATATGGCTGGGGATTTAGCTCAGTGGCATAAGCACCTGCCTGGCAAGCTCAAGGTCACGAGTTCGATCCCCGGTACCAAAAAAAAAAAAATTCTCAAATAAAGGCAGGGATGTAGCTCAGTGGTAGAGCACTTGATTAGCATGTGGAAAGGGCCTGGCTCGAAGCTTTAGCACTGCAAAAAAAAAAAAAAAGCAACCTCACAAATCTTACTTTTTGTCCCTTCCAATGAGTCCTTATTCATCATTTTTGAGAGGTAGTCATCCAGATTGTTTTATACAACTTCCATCATAAAAAGCATTTTATGTCCACAAAACAAAGTAAATGTAGGACTATTCTAATTTTTTAAAGTTCATCCTTATTTTACACTAAATTGTGTTTTCATGTAATCTAGTTTTCCGCTACTCTGAGATCAGTTTTGTATTACCATCTAAAAATTACTACTCCTAGACAAAAATAGAGGTCTTAAAAATTTTTCCAAAGTTCCTATCTGCCGCTTTTGCTAGGTTCCTTCATTTTTATCCTAGGTTGTTCTCTTCTTGATCTAAAACCTACACACATCTAACACCTACCCACATCAAGATTCTTTGAGATGACAAGCTATTTCTCGTTTGTTGTTATTTTTAATACTAAAAATGTTTTCCATCTGTTAGGCATCCAACAAACATTTACAGAATATATAAACCTATACAAATTTTTTCCTATGCATAAACAGAATCTTAAACACAATTGTGACATTATCTATATTTTCAAGCAATTTTAAAGTAAGCGTTGAGACCTAAAATGTAATAGGCACCCTGGAAAAAGTGGAAGCAAAAGAAATGGGGCTTTAGAAAATGAAGATTCTGCTTGATGTGTTTTCTTGGCAGAGCTTCACATTTTTCTGCTTTGCAAGGATCTTGAAGAATAGTTATTTCAACAACTGGAAAAGCAGTGAGGGAGATCAAGCAAGGTGGACATAAAGGGGAGAGGAGGTATAGAATCAGAATTATTTTCCTCCTGTGGAGGGAATAGTGACTTCAGACAGCACTTCAGGTAGTGGCCACTGAAATCTGTGGACCAGAGCACACGAGGAGAACTGTGTGATACAAATAACCAGAGGAAAGTAGTGGGCAGTGTTGGTATCAAAAAATACCACCCCAAAGCGAAAGCCTCAGAATCATTGTTTCTCACTGTAGTTTTCCTGTCCTGCTGTCTCTTACCTTCATTCTCCCCGAAACACCACACAGAAACCAGAACTTCTCACTTCCAAAATCTTTTCACCATAAAAGCTAAAAATATCACCACCACCACCATCACCCCACCGCTCACAGTAAAGAAATTGTATCACCTACCTCAGTTGATTGTAGTCAGGAGGCCTTCGTTCCTGAAAAAGTCTGATCTGATATCAAAAAAGAAAGGACTGCTACATAAAGAGGACATGAATCTGAGTAGATAGCTTTGCAGGGTTTTCTCCCTTAATCTGTTACTGCTGGATCGTTCTTTTTGTCCAGTCGTCTTTCCAAATGATTATCCACACTTCCTCAGACCTGGACATAAAAATACGTGGTTTACCCTGGGTACCTAGGTCTTCATTGTAAAAATCCCCATCTCACAAAAAAGTATGATCAAATATATCTAACTTTTCTCTTGTTCACCTGTCTTTTGTTATAGGGACTAAGCTATGACCCTTTATGATGGGCAGGAAAAGAATGAGATTACCCCCTTTCCCTTTTCCCACGGAGTTCATTCTCTCAGTGGGTGAGATACAGCAACAGCAGTAAGTCCACCACTGCGTGTTGTAGAATCCCAGAGCATTTGCCATCATCCTAACCACTGAATTATGTCTTCAAGCAATGTAAAGCCAGAAAGTTTAACGCAATGGAAAAATGTGTGTTTTTGTTCATTTTTTAAAGAAAAATTGTATAATAACAAGTGACTTACACAGGAGTCCAGAAGACCTCTACATTGAAGGATTTAGCATACTTTATACACAAACCATATGGAGAAGGAATAAGACCCATGGAAAGGAACACCCCTTGAGAAAGCCTCTTAAAAACTGAAATGTGACGTAGATTTGGCCTTTCCCTTCTCTGGATACTTCGTTGAAATAAAAGATGTTCTAAAGTGTCAAAGACTTAGTTTGGAAAAGAAGATTGTAAGTATCCACAGTTGAGGTTAACTTCCCCACAATCTACAGTTCTGTGATACCCTCTCTAACACTCTGGCAAGATAGGAGAAGAGTTCATTGAGATACTTGCCATAGCGTTTGAATTAGCCCCGTCTCTCAAATTTTATCACTTTCCAGGCTTCTTGTTTCCAGAATTATTTTTCAAAATGCAAATTTTAATTTCCTACCCCACGCCCTTTGTGTATCCATCCAAGCTCTTACCTCAGTTCACAGAGTTTTTTAGCATCTGATTTCATCCTGCCTCTTTAATCTCATGCCCTTCAGCACCCTCCTGACTTCAGTCAACACCAGCACAAAAGAAATCTCCTTGCAGCATCCTGACCTTGGAAAGGGCTTCCTCTATTTTACCCCAGAAGTTTTTATTCTTCCTCAAAAGTCAGCCAAAGTGATCACTTCAGTAGCACAGACACTGAAACTAAAACAACAGAAAATGAACACGAAGGCCTGCAAGGACGGGCTGCAAATTCGGGAAGCATTTCATATATTTATTCTGCATGATTCCACTTCATGAGGTGGCTACAGTAGTCAAATTCATAGAGACAGAAATTAGAATGGCAGCTGCCAACCACTGGGGGATGGAAAAATGAGGACTCACTGTTTCCTGCTCTCTCAGGTGAATATATGAATTAATCAGATATATTTATTCCAACTTACATAGGTGAAAGTGTTGGCTCTCCAAGTATGGTGCTTGTATATGTGTGAGTGCTTAGATAAGACCAACAGCACACATTTCCAAATATGTATGATTTTACACATTTTAATTCAAAAATAGAAAAAAATTCATGCTTATTGGCAGGTGTCTTCCATACATGTGCTTTTCTAGATTTTGATGGATGTTTTTGAAGTTTCAAAATGGCAGCCATGAACTTTGAAGGTCACGGGAGTTCTGAG
Organism: Dolichotis patagonum; assembly: GCA_004027295.1. Lineage (NCBI taxonomy): Eukaryota > Metazoa > Chordata > Mammalia > Rodentia > Caviidae > Dolichotis > Dolichotis patagonum. The sequence continues at coordinate 75,891 of PVJX010002235.1, read as the reverse complement.
AATAGAATAATCACTTGTGGTGAGATTCAGAAGGTATGGAAATAGTGTAGATTTCATTCTGGTGGTCAAGGAATTTTAACATGGAACATGCTAGAAAAGCATGAAGAATACTCAGCACAGCAAAGCCAAGTCCTGGCTATGCTCATTACTCTCCATGACCAGCCAGGATCTGAAAATGCTAAGTCCATTTCACAGGGAAAATCCGAGCTCATGGAAGTGATGGTTCTTTCAAAATCTCCTGACACTCTAGGTTCCTCTCAGGATCAGGAAGATAGTGTTGTGGAGCCAGAAGGAATCAAACAAGCCAAAAACAACTATTGGTGTCACAAAGTTCATAGTGAGTTAATGTTTACTACTAATTCAGTAGTCTTTGGTTATAAGTCACAAAATAGAGTAAAATAAATTTGTTTAGAATTAACTTTTCAATTATTTGGTGAGATTATAAGCCATTCAAACTATGATCAACTACATCTAAATTTTTCTTCAATTGCTGTGTTATAAAAGAAAATTTAACTGTTATTCTACACATGAAGTCAGCAAAACTCTCTAAGTAAAAATATTTTCTATCACTTTTAACTATACATTTATGGTGATTTTTAAAGTAACTTCCTAACATGTTATAGATGCATACAGAAAAAATACTATATGCTCTTTTATATTTCAAAAAGAGCATTTGAATTATATCAATAATATAAAAGCAATATATTATGTTTAAAGTTAGGACAATCTCTACATTTTTACATTTGAAAATCTTCACTTGTTTGGTGCAAGAAGAGGAAATAAAAGCAAACGGGATGTTTTGAAAAGACAAAAATCAGAATATGAAATGTAAATTCCTGTGCAACTTTTTCCCATACCAAAAAGCAAGGAGAAGGTAAAAGTCCTAGATGGAGGAGGAAGGAGAGGGAGATGGAAAGGGAACATAGACAGAAGCAGGATGTGTCATGTGCATGTCCCAACTCCCCATGTAAATGTGTTTATTATGTACCCGAAACATGTACTAAGAAAAAAAGAGAAAAAAAAAAAAAAAAACACAGTCGCCTCAGGAGCGTCCAAATAGAAAATATTTCTTCAGTCTTCACTTTGTTCAGGGTGTTGTTTGGTTGGTTGGTTTTGCTTTGCTGACCTCCCCTGGCCCCTTGAAAATGTACTCCTGCATTCTGCCTTCTCCTCTGAGCCTCATTTACTCAGAAGTCCCTGGTTTCATCTCCGCCTCTGTATCCTCAAAATGCTCCTCCAGGAAAACACTCCAGAGTCTGCTGGAGCTGAAGTGTTAACTAGCAGCACAGCTGGATCCTGACACTGCCATTTGACTTCCTCGTGAGGGGGCAGGTAAATTACCATTACTGGTGCTAGTGTTTTGCAGGCCTCCTTAGAATTCTAATGCCTGTGTTAGTCCCTTGACCTCAGATTAGTGGAACTCAGCATTTGATTTACATTTAGAGCTTTAAACTTTTTTACATTAAATAGTAAAAGAACAAGGAAAAATTTGATGCAAAAATTCTCACCAAAATTACTGTTTTGAATAATTCTGTCTCAGAGTCAATGCAGAAAGAGATGTGTATACATAAATGCATACACATTTATACACATATTCATGCAATGTTCCGTTTTATATAGGAAAATCCACAGTAAATGAAAATTCCCTGTATTCCTTGCCTCAGATGTATTACCTACTCTTTTCTTCCTCTAGCCAATATCAAGATATCAATTTGATGTCTTCCAGTCAATTTATGTTCTAAATGATTTTATACACAAATGTGCATAGCTCTACTGACAATATACTGTATTGCTTTGTGTTTTAAAAATTTTATAATGCGATCATGCAATTTAACAAGCTACTGAACAATGCAACCTTTGAAACTACTTTGAGAATATATATAGATTATATATATTTTTGAATATATATTGTATATATATCTATTATATATTACCTAATATATATCTAATATATAGTTATAAAGTAATATAAATTAGGAATGTATATATATACATACATGCAAATATAATATATTCCTAATATATAATATACATACATACACACATAATATATATACATATGTACATATACATTCTTAATATATAATATATACTCTATACAATATATATGCCTAATATATATTATATTGTACATATTTTATATATAATACATACCTATTACATACATAATATATATACTTCATACATTAGATATACCTATATATTATATATGTATATATATGTATATGTATATATAGTAGGCCATAACTGCTGTTCATGATACAATTTATTTACCCCTTTTCTTTCCTATGTAGAAAATTTGTGAATGTCTTTGTTTCTCCATTATAAAGATTAGAGCAAAGAACATTCTGGCACACACTTCTGACAGTGTCTACTCGCTGGGTGGGGAAGTATGCACATATTCATCTTAGTAGATACCATTTCCTCGAGTAAGTTTTACCAATGCACATCTCACAGGCAGATGTATTTTGCCATTGTTCTGCACTCTTCTCCATGCCTGATTTTGTAAAGCTTAATGTCTTTTTCTAATCACGTAATATGAAGACTAAATGCTATCTCAGTGTAGTTCATTTCCAGTTCCATGATTATTATTGAGGTTTGCCACCTTTAATTCTCTTGTTGACCACTCAGATTTTTCTGACTGAAATATGTCTTATGAATTTCAAATAGTTTTATCTTCAACTGCCTTGTTTCTTTCTCTGCCTCTCTCCTTCCTTTTTTTCTCCATGCATCTTTTTTGTTGTGGTTTCGATGTTTATATTTATTTATTTTTATTTTAAAGAGAATAAAACAAAAGAGAATAGAACAAAGTAAATCAGAACAGAACTATGCAAGCAACACAGCACTTCACAAGACAACCAGTCATCAACAGTAGCTACCATAGTGTCTCTTTTCTTTGACATAGTTGAGCATATCTTCACACACAATAATATCAAACATAACAAAATAGTATAAAACCATTCAAAAGAATGAAAGCATTACAGGGCTTCAAAATCAAATAACAAGAAATGAACAATGGCTACTGTAATATCTCATTTTCCTCAAAAAATTTGTTTATACCATCTTACATTATAAAATCAAATAAACCACAACAGGATAGAACCAATCAAAACAGAAGAACAAAAGCATGATAGGACTTCAAAACAAGATGTGAGTAAATCAGCAATGGCTACAATAATGTCTTATTTTCTTCAAAATAGCTGTTCATACCATCACACATGATAAAATAAACAGAATAAAACCTATCAAACCAATGAATGAAAGCATTATAAGATTTCAAAGCAATATAATAGGAAACCATGATTACCATAAAATATCCCATTATATTCAGAATAACTGCCTCTATCATCTGACAGCATAAAATCTAACAAAATAAGACAGAACAAAATTGTTTAAACAATTCAAGAGTTCAAGACAAAACAATAAGAAATTGGCATTAGTTTCCACCTTTACCTCCCAGCTATTTCCTCCCCTTTGCTCTTACATTAACTATTTTGCTTTTGGAGCCCATTAACCCCTTCTGTTTCTTATGCTATGGTTCACGCATGACTTCAATTGCTTCAGCCATGAACATGATCTTCAGTTGTGTCTATTTACCTACAGAAGCCTTGAGATTATTCTACTTTATAGATGGGTAGCTTTCCACTGCATGAAAATACCGTATCTTTCTTATCCATTCTGCAGTTGATGGACAAGTTATTCTTGCTTTGTTTTCTTTCATTTTCAGTTTCTCTCCTTTGAATTTCCTTTCCAGTTAGATGTGTTTGTTGTATATGGTATATTGATGGATCTTGTTTCTTGATCTTCTCTCCCTGTAGCCATCTACATTAATGGTTACAACCAGTATACATTGGTTTATATCTGCCATGCTATCCTCCTGCTGTTGGTCTCCCACTATTCCCCTTTATTCAATTGCCTGTCTTGTTTGGTGATCCTTCTCTGCTGCTGTTCCTGGAAACATAGTCATCTTTATCTCTCCCTAGAATATTCTTTAGCACTCTCTGTAAGGTTGGTTTGGTAGTCATGAATTCCTTCAATTGTTCTTTATCATGGAAGTATCTTATTTTTCCATCAATTTTGAAAGATAGTTTTGTGGGTAGATCAATCTGGGTTGGAAGTTGTTTCCTTTCATGGTTTAAAACATTTCACTCCACACTCTTCTTGACTTTATGGTTTGTGTTGACAAGTCTGCTGCGATTCTGATTTCCTTTATAGGTGATCTGTCTCTTTTCTCTAAGATCTTTTAGTATTCTGTTCTTGTGCTGAATTTCTGGAATCCTGATTATTATATGTCTGGGTGTAGATTTACTTGGTTATGTCTAGTTGGAGTCCTATATGCCTCACTTATCTGCATGCCAGATCCATTCCCATGTTTGGGAAGTTTTCTTCTATTACTTCTGTGAATATCCTTTTAATTTCATTTGTCTTGCAGCCATGGAGTTGTTATTTCCTTTTTTTTTTTTTTTTTTTTTTGAAGAGTAGAATACTTTTATTGAGAGAAAGCTTCTGTCTTGAGAGAGACAGAAGGGGTCCCAAGTGGGTTGCCCGGACTTGTTATTTCCTGATTCCATATTATTTTTAGAGATTTTTTGGGGGGGTTTTGTTTTTGTTTTTGTTTTGTACCAGAGATCGAACTCATGACCTCATGCTTGCCAGGCAGGCTCTTAAGCCACTGAGCTAAATCCCTGCCCCCCATATTATTTTTAAGAGATCTTTCCTTTCAGGATCACTAGCTGCAATCCTGTCTTCAAGGTTTGAAAGTCTACTTCAGTCTCTTTCAAGAAGTTTTGCCAGCTTTTGATTGAATTTTTAATTTCCTGCATCTTTCTTTGAATTTGTTTTATGCATTGTAATTCCTTTCTACATTCATTCAAAGTTTCCATCATTTTCCTGTGCTCCTCTTATTGCCTCTGTCTTCTTTAGACCTGCTGAACAATTCTTTCAGTATGTTTGTAATGTCTTCTTTTACCTGAGACATTATTTCTGATTTGACTGCTTTTATAATCCCATGAAGTTGTTTCTTTACTTCAGTTGCTATCCTCTCAGAGACTCCAGGTGTGTGGCTTCCGTTTTCTTCCATGACCGTACCTCCCAGACTTACTGTGTGTGGGCTGGAGGTCTGAGTTTGCCTTTTGCTCCTTCATCTTGACATTCTCCTGGTTTCCTCCCAACAAGCTGGTTGTGGGTCCCAAGGACTTCCCATGTTGGCTGCCCCTAGGCAGTGTAGGGGGATGGGACAGGCACCTGGATTCCTCTAATTCCAGATTTACGGGGAGGTAGCAAGGTGTGGAGCGGGCTTCTCCAGAGCTGTGCAGCTACACAGGGGCCTCACTGATGATCAGGGGTGCATGTAGGTGGGGCTGCTTCTCTCAGCCTGTGTGTCTACACTGGGACTCCCACAATGGTGACAGCCACACAGGGGTGTGTTTGTCTGATTCTGCTAGTGGGTGATGGCTATCTGAGGGAACCAAGGGCCTCCAGTGGTCGCCTATGGATACACAGGGCTTATCTGGCTGTGTGCCCCTGTTCCTGCTGGCTGCCTGCAGGGAGGAGCCTTCCGGTGGCAGCTCCCTGAAGGTGAAGGTGAATTTGCTGGTTCTCTCTGCCCACAGTGGCCGCCTCTAGGATGTAGCCTTTTGGTGGCGGCACACAGTGGGCAGAGGTGGATCTGTCTGTCTCCTTCAGCCTGCACTGGGCATGCGGAGGAAAAGGCCTTCTGGTGGTGGCACCAGGCAGGCAGAGGTGGGCCTTCTCCTGGTTTTCTCTACCCATGCTGTGTTTTTATTTTTTGATTGTCAGGAATTATAGCCTTCATAAAAACCTTCATTCAGAATGATTTTAAAATTCTGCTTAGGGCATTATTGGTCATACAGAAATTTAACTTTTGTGTAAACAAACACATTAACTTGTTTATTTTCCTAGGATTCGCCTTCTTATATATTTCTTAAGCAAACCTGTCTGAAGGCTGGGAATATAGCTCAGTGGCACAAGCACCTGCCTAGCAAGTGCAAGGTCCTGAGTTTGATTCCTGATACTCCCCCCTCCCAAAAAAGAAATCCTATTTTACCCCAAATTTAAGATACTCTGGGCAGGGGATGTACCTCAGTGGTAGAGTGCTTGCCAAGCACATGTAAGGCTGTGGGTCAATCCCCAGTGCCACAAAAAAGATGCTTTTCAAATATCTCTGGTATATTTTTTTTAAAATAGCTTCCCACATTTTGAAATTTAGTCCACTTGGAATTTATTTTATTTTGTGGGTTTAAATAAGAATCAAGTTTATTCCTTACATTTGCTCACATGCTATCTATTCAGTATCTCTCTGCATCATCACAGTGGTTTCTAATTTTCTGATGTCCAAGCTCTTGCTCCTGGCCTCTCTGTTGTTTTATGAAACTTCTTTATCTACCCATGCATCAAATTTATACTGTTCTAGTTATATCTCCATAGTAAAGTTTAATAGCTGCATAATAGGTTTGTCTTGTCTATTTACTCTTTAATATGAATTTCAGTTTCAGTAAAAGTCACCTTGTGATCTTGTTTAAAGTTACATTAAAGATTTATATCACTTGGAGAAATTTTCTATTGATGGAAATGGTTTCTTTCTGTCTCTTCAGATCTTTTTTTATTTCCTTCATTAATATTTTGCCATTTTCTCAAAAGGATTATCAACTTCTTATTATTTAGTCAAACAAATTATACAGGTTTTGTTACTGTTCTGTAAGGAAAGTCCTTGGTATTTAAATTATCTAATTTGTTATGGCTATAATGGAAAAATTTTGGTTTCTTTTGATCCATGATGATCACATTGTTAAAAATGTATAGATTATTGTTAGGTCTATGATAGAAAACAATAATGTCGGCAAGCCTAATAATCTTTTTGCTTTCCAAATCTTGTGTTATTTCTTAATTCTCTTTTTATCTGTGATTAGTACCTATTCAAATAGTGAAAAGCAATCACATTATATAGCCTTTCTTTTCCCATTTCTGATTTCAGCACAGATGCTTCCAAAGTTTTGCCTTTAATTGTGAAGTCAGATGAAGTTTTTTTGGCAAATGTTTTCATCTAGTCAAATTGCTACTTCTGTTATATATTTACCAACAAATTAGTCATACTTTGCAAAAATGTTATTGAATTTTAAAAATTTCTTTGTGTCTGCCAAGGATTCATGATTTTTCTCCAATTTCTTTTAATGAAAATGTTCAAAGATGGATGAAGATGTAGAGAATGGAAGCTTCTGTAGTGAGAGCCTGATGGCCCTGTACTTGCTGCAGCAGTTAATGACTCCTGCTACTGGAGCACAGTGCCTCCTCCACCGGATTCCTCTTACCTGTTTCTGCTAGCAAGTTGCATACCTCCTTCAGCTATCCTGTGTACCAGTACCTACCCTTTCAATCTTCAGCCCACAGCCAATGACTACATGCTGAGACCTACAAATTATCGGTAGTCTTACTGCCAGGCAGATTGAGATAAGGGCTCCCTGACCCCAGAACCCAAGCCAGGGGTGGTTTTCCTTGAAATGTCATTTTAGCTCACACCCATCCCTTCCCCTGGATGCGCCTGTGTCATGCTCCCATCTTTACCATGGAGCACGCATGTTCATGCCTCAAACTCTTCTTCCGGGGAATCTGATGTAAAACAAAATAACACAAGGAAGGGCCAGGGATATAGTTTAGCGGCGCAAGTGCCTGCCTGGCAATTGCCAGGTCCTGGGTTTGATTCTTAGCACCAAAAAATTAAAATAAAATAAAATAAAATAAAATAAAATAAAATAAAATAAAATAAAATAAAATAAAATAAAATAAAATAAAAAAATAAAATACTATAAGGAACATGTAAGTGGCTAGTACTTCATTTTGGTTTCGCTTTCTTTGTGTTCTATCTCTCCATATCTATCTATCTATGTATTTCTATACCTTTTGAAAATAAGTTGTAGGTATCAGTTCAGTTCAATACTACTCTTTCACTAAGCATCTCCTACAAGTAAGGATATTCCTCTGCTGTAATTTTAATATAATTATAATGATAAATTCAGACTACTTACATTGAGAGTTTAGATATAGTATTTTTTATTTGGAAATGAACATCAAGTTTACACAAAAAATTATACGAAAAGCTCATGTATAATTTTCACCCAGTGACATTTACAACTTGTTTCTGATTCAAACTGTAACATGAAACTTATTATTCTTTAACATTTTAGTGAGTATTGTTGCAAAACAAGCACAGTAAAATCATTAAGATCAGAAACAATATAAATTGACATTGTCAACTGATCAATAGATCTCATTCCATTTTGTCATTTTTTCCAGTAATACACCTTATTGGTCCAAGATAGAATGCAGAATCAGTCCAGAATCACATGGTGAATATAGTTGTCACATGGCTTTAATGTCTTTCAATTTGGCACAATATAGTAAAAAAAAAAAGGTTGCCACCTTGACATTCTTCAAAGGTGTAGAGAATATATGTTAAGAAAAATACTTTAAGTGTAATTGATGTTTTCTCATGTGTGATTCATTTTTGGCAAGAACCACAAAAATATTGTATATTACATTTTAAAAAATCCAATCCTACTGCCTTTGTCTCTTAATTGTACAATTAATGCACACAAATTATAATTAATATATTTACTTATCCCTATTATGTCATTTAATTATAGAATTGGTCTACACATATTATAATGAATATATATTTTTTATTTACTTCTACTATATTACTTTGTGTTTTTCTTGGGGTTTTTTTTCCCCCAAAGTTGTATTTTTCTCATTCTTTCTATTTTTTTTTCCTGGAGTAAATAGCAGACATATGGTAGCCCTTTTTATTATAAACTTATAACTCCATTTTGCTTTTTAACAATGACTCAAGAGTAATAACAGTCTTTATAGTGTGCAAGTTTGTTTATTTTGACCTTTTTAATAATTGTTTAACTGTGTACGTTATCTCAGTATTTTCTGCCATTTACTGTTGTTAGTGGAAAGCTTTGTGTCAATGTATCCTTAGTTACCTTTGGTGATTTAGATGACTATGGATTTGCCTTGACTAGTTTCAGTTGGTGGTAGACCTCTGAGGTCTCTGCTACACAAGGACCCCATATAAGAATAATGCAGAGGTGAAAAGATGGTGGACCGGTAGGTAGTAGGATATGGAGTCTCTCTGAGAGAGACAACTCAAATGCCAGAATAGAATACCCTGGAGAAACCCAAACAGATGGAGATGGACTCTCGCAACATAGGAAGAAACTGAAGGGAAAGAAACTGCTTGAATATGAGGTCCTGGGGCTACCATTAGAGATGCTAAGACTGGCAAGCACGGCACTCTCAACAAGCGGCCTGAGTTCATGCCCGAGATTGACCTGAGCAACTGAACCTGCACCAATGTGACTGGCTTGAGTGGCCCCAAGCGTGGAGCTGAACTGCCCTGCACGCGACTCGCCTGGAGCTGGCCCTGCACGTGACCCACCCAGAGGCACTGTGATTCATGCTGCAGCCATGCTGAAGTTGGAGGTCGGGAAGCCCAGCAGCTTTCAGGGACCAGCATCAACCCGCAGTGAGTGATGGGAATAAGACCCTCCCATGGGAAAGGGGCAACCAACTGGATGACATGTTGGAGTTGGGCAGGACAGCCCTAGCTCTGTAAGGAAGTGGCTTCAGTTGGTTGCTCCCCTCGTGGAGTGGATTGGTGGGATCTGCTTGGACTGGGCGGCATTCCTGGCTGGAACCCAGTGGGGGGTCATGAACCAAAAACATGATGAGAGAGAGAAATAAGAAAAAGCCCCCAGCCCCCAACCCTGAGAATATTGATTCAGAAGAGGTAAATATGAAAGAGATTGAGGGCAGCAAACATGTAACATCAAATACAGCATCAGTGGACATAAAGAGATATCTTCAGGACTTCGTAAATGAGATCAAAACTGAAATATTAATTCAAGTTAAACAAGAGATAAGTAGATTAATCAAAGAAAGGCTGGGCATCTCTTAAGAAGACACAGACATAAGAATGGGAGAACACAAGAGGAGAGAAACATTCAATGAAGAATATAAAGCAAACCTAGAATTCATGAAGCAGATTCAAAGACATTACCAGGAAACTAAAGACTCCATAGAAAGTTGGCAAAACTGCTTGAAAGAAACTAAAGATAGACTATCAAAAATTGAACACAGGCTTGCAATGTGTGATCGTGAAAGGGAAGATCTCTTAACAATAACAAGGAAGCAGGCAGTAACAATAGGAAGGCTAGAGGATGACAACAGTATCTATAACTTAAGAATAAAGCATGTGAATGAAGAAGCAGGAGTCAAAACAAAGGAATTACAAAGGCTATACAGAAATTATTAAGGAAAACTCTCCAAGCATAGAAAAAGGAAATGATATGCAGATGTATGAAGCATACAGAACTCCAGCCACCTACAACCAAAACAGAGCTACACCCAGACACATATTAATCAAGATCCCAGAAATTCAATATAAGAACAGAACATTAAAAGCCATCAGAGAAAAGAAACAGATGACCTATAAAGGAAAAAACATCAAAATCACAGCAGACTTCTCAACACAAACCATCAAGTCAAGAAGAGCTTGGAGTGAAGTAATTCAAGCCCTGAAGGAGAACAACCTCCAGCCCAGATTGATGTATCCTGCAAAACTCTCTCTACAAATCAATGGAGAAGCAAGATGCTTCCATGACAAAGAGGAACTGGGAGAATGTGTGACCACAAATCCAACCCTACAAAAAATACTGAAGGATGTTCTAGAGAGAGAGAAAAAGAATGCGAGCATTTCAGAAACAGTGACAGAAAGGCCTCAGTGAACGGTGCAGACAGTTGAGTGGAAGGGAAAAACAGACAACCAATGGCAGAAAAATAGAATAGCAGAAAAATAGGCAGAGATGATTGGCTGTAATCTCTAATATAGATGGCCTCGATATACTAACAAAAAGAAACACAGGCAGGGTAGATCAGGAGATAGGGTCCATTGAGATGCTCTGTATAGGGAGGCAGTAGGACCCAAAACAAGCAGTGCACCCTATGAGAGTGAAAGGGGAGGAATTGTCTAAAAAAGGAAGGCAGAGGATATTGTTAATTGGGTAACAAGATTTAAAATTTACATTATTCTCATCACTCTGCTTGGAAGGATTACGTGCTGTTCCAGTTTGTGTACTTACACTAGATTTGAGGACAGGGTCAGCTATCCCAAAAATAACAGGATATATTATGGTAATCATCCTTAATTTCCTATCAACTTAATCTGAAGCCCTTTATAACTTATACTGTGTTATTATGACTGATCTTATTTGAATCTGGTTTGTTAGATTGCTATTTTTGTATTGACTGATTTTATTTAAATCTGTTATGATTGATAGAATCAAGTCTAAGACTATAGGCAACTATACTGAAGATGACAAGATCCACTAAGACACCCACTCTGGTTTGATTATTGCCTGCTTTTGAAGTCTTATAATATCTCCAATGCTTCATTTTTATTAATGTTATTATATATTGTAGAGACATCATGGTAACCATTGTAGATCACCTTGTACTGTGGTTTTATATGACTTTCTGCTTCATGCTTTTCTAGGAATTGTTTTCTTTTGTCTTGCTTTGTTTTGTTTTTCCCTCTAATACAGATAGGATAGATATACACGTAGAGACTCATGCATGTGTAGAGCCCATTAACAGTTTACAAGAACCAACTATATAACTCACGTTGAAATGAACAACTACTTTGAAGTAAAAGAGACACTAAGGTACCCAGTTCTGATTCTGTAATGTCATGATGTGAAATCCAGCAATACTATCATTCTTTGTTCAAGGTGATTTGAACTTGTTTTGTTTTGTTTAACTTCAATACACATGAAGGTATGGACAGCTGTTTTGAAGAGAATGAGAGACACTATGACAGCCATTCTTGGCTTCCCTATTGTCTGGTCTTGAAGACCTGAAGTGCCTTCCTCATCCTGTTCAGATCAGGTCCATACTATGTCTCTTCATGTGAATTCCCTGTATGTGACGATATGGACAACTACTTGGAAGGAAACAAGAGCTGATATGATAGAGAGTGAATATCTCCGATTGTCTAGCTTTGAAATTTATGTCTCTTACATTGCTTTTTGTGATCTGCTTTGTTCTGTTTTGTTGTTGTGTTTAATTTTACCCTTTTGATATAATTGCATGTATGTTTGAGTGTGTAAGATGGATCACCATATTATTGTTTTTGTCAGATTGTGGAGCAGAGCTGTTAACAATCTCACTGTCCGAATGTCTATTTTGCATGTTTTAATTTTGTAATTTGAACAACTATTTCCAAGATGTCAGTATGTAATTTATCAAGTAATGATTTCTTAGGGTATTTTTTGTTGTTGTTCTTTTCCTTTTTTCCTTGGACTTCTGTATTGTCACCACCCTTTATTCTGTTTTGTTTTGTTTGGTTTTTTTTTCTCTTTAAGTAAAATTTTTTTAAAAATTGTTAAAAAAGAATAATGCAAAGACTTTATTTTCCAGTTTCTTACAGGTGATTTTTTTCCACACACCTGTAACAAATAAATGTTTTTTCTGCTCCCAGGAATGTTCTTAAGAAATGTGGAATCTTCATAATTCCCAGTAGTTTGATTCCTATTTGTTGCAAATTCTAGTGCTCAGAAACCATTCTCCTGCACTAGTGATAAGGCCCATTTTCTAACTGTTAAGGTTTCTATTTTGACCTGATTTCCTTATAAATCCCTCAAACTACAACTTTGATTCATTCCTTACAAAGAGCTTCCCCTTCACATGGAATCTGAAGATTCTCCTTTCTTCATTTTTTTCCAAAGTGAAAAAACTTTACATGTTCTATTTTGTAGTTCTATTGTGTTGTAGCTTTATACACTTTTTAAGTTATCAAATAAATTGCAACTTTTAAAATTGAATTAAATTTAATGTAACTTGAAAAGCATAACTTGTAAATTAATGTGTAGCTTGCACAGGCATATACACAAATTGAAGACTCATACCATGATCACTGTACTCTATTTAAATGGACTTAAGCAATTAATAATATTTAAAACTAACATGAAACATAATACCACATTTTTAATATTTTAGTCTGTTCTATTCACTATACCTGAAATTAGCATCACATTTCACTATAGCAATAATGTCAATGGCGCTAGAATTAGGTCAAAAGGCCAGGCTAAGGTGCCAAAAGGGAACTCTAGTGTTTTTTATGTTTTTCCTATTGCTGAGACAATATTTTTAGAGTTCTTCCAATGGTTGTAATGTTTTTAGTTGTAACCCCTGTGTCAGGGGTTTCCGCATGTTTCACGATTCTCATAGATCAAGTCCTCACTCGGAAAGTTGAAAAAAATCTTCCACTTCTCAGGAGACTGATTCTTTCCAATGTGAAACAAAAATGCTAACTATAGCAGAAGTGGTTTCTTCTACTGATATTATGGATACAATAATGCCTATTTGTTAGCTTGGGAGATTAAGTTAGATATTGCATATAGTCAGCACCATATATTTGCTTAAAATAGAGATTCAATAAGCACTAACCACTCCACTCTTATGTACTAATGTCCTTCAAGAGTTGTTTCCTTGATGTTGACTGCTTATCTTTAAGGGTTACCTCACTAACTTGGGAAATTCAGCTTGAAACTCAGATTTTAAAATGTAACAGAACTAGAGTCCTTATTCGCAAGCATGGAAATTATAAGAAATAAACAGAGATACAATTCAACTGGTTACATTTCTCGATGGTAAAAGACTAGCATTAATGATAATCATTTATTTATATAAATGGCAAATGAGGTGTTTCATATAAATGAATTTCCTCTATGTCAAAATCTACCTGGTGTACATAATCATTTTTGATGAAGACATTTATAAAACATAGTGCACATTTTCCCTCCTTCGTAATCAGTGCATACCACAGAGAGTTTCCTGTTAGTCACCAACTAGATGACCGCAGATGTACGGTTTTACTTATGGACCTTAACTTTCTTTGAAATAAACAGATGGAACATGCTAAGAAGTCCTTAAGACTGCTTTCTTCAAAATTATGGCAAGATTTTTTGTCAAAGAGGCTACTACTGAACTGAATTTTCATGAGTCTTAAAATCAGTAATAGTTAGTAATATAATCAAGTGAAATTATTTGCATGTAGTATCTGGAATAATTTCTTACAAATCAGATCACATTTCTTCACAACCTCACACTTGCCAGGCAGGTGCTTGTGCTGCTGAGCTATATCCCTGGAGCCAGATCATATTTCTGACGTGCACTACAACGTCACCTCACTGCACTAACAGTCTCAGCTTACTTTTATTTTTTCTTGACATGTGGTCTCTCCTTGTCCAGGCTGGTCCCAAACTCCTACACTCAAAGGTGTCTAAACGGTCCTCCTGCCTCAGCTTCCCAAATACACAACAGATACTTATCGTTGTGTTTGACTGCACTCACAACCCAGACCCCTTACTGCTGTCAGTAAGTTGCTTTGCCTAATGTAACCAATGATCAAAATGCAAAGGTAGCATGCAGCTACTTGGTAGTAATAGTGGCATCTATTCTTTCCAGTTATTTTCAAATAATCAATGTTGCCTCATTTTACTGTCCTGGTACACTTTTAGAGAATTATCTCTTTCCTGAAGAAAAATATGGGTCTTAAAAATATCAGTAGTACTCATTTAGTTTGGGATCTTTGAATCCAAGGATTAATAAAGTGCAGGTCTGTTCAGGCACCAGACCTTAGCAACTTCTGAGCGCTCATCTTGCACTTGAGGTGTTTCTCTTGCATGTTGAAACTTTCCCTTCCTACCGAATTCTTTACTGACACTTAACTTGAAAAACTTTCACTTGACTCTGCTGCCCCCTCTAGATACCACATATTTTTCTATTTTCTTTCTTTGTCAAAGCACTCTGAGGAGTGATCAGCTTTTATGTCCTGCTGTTACTTTTAAGCCTTTGCCATCTGGCTTTGACCCCTCACCCTTGTGAAACTATAGTCTGGAAGGGCTGCTGTGATTGATCCTCCTTTTGCCAATCTTAAAAGTTTTTCTCAATTCCAATCCTCCCAAGAACTTTATAGCATTCAATATTATTGAACTACAAAACTGTAGTATACAATTATCTTGTAATGTTTATAAAAACCTTTAAAAAGATCTATGATTGGCCCCATTTAACAGCTGGAAATAGTGAGGCTCAGAGTCCTTAAATGCCCTTTCAGAGGACATAGAGCCAGATTTGAAGTCAGTTCTTTCTCACAGGACAAATTAATTTTCAAGACCAAAGCAGAGGATGGGCAAGGGGGTGATTCAGTGTATGTATTATTTTCTACTACTTTCATGAAGACAGAGGTTCACTTAAACAGATCAGCTTTAAGCACATAATTTGCTATAAACATTAAATTAATTAAACCTTATAATGATTGAAAAATATGTGCAATGTATTTTTACAGATAGTTTTGGAGAAGTTAGACCTGTGGGTGTCCTTCTTTCAGATTTTCTGTACTTTCTCATTTTATATGATATTGTATACTATTAAGCACTTTATTCTAACACTAAAATGAGAACATCAGACTTGTTATTGCATTTAAAATGTATAATTAAAATTTTACATGAACATTAGGTTCTAGTTTCAGGGACACAATGATGAATAAAATTTGCCTTTTCTTTTTCTCTTTCACATTTTCCTGCAATGCTGAGGATCAAACCAAGGACTTTGCACATTGTAAAGAAGTGCTCTACCATTGAGCAACTCCAGCCCCAACAAAACACACTGCATGAGCTGCATGGAGCCAGTGAAAAGCCTGCAGCATTTGGTCCAAGTTTAAAAAGGGCCATAGTACACCTAAGAAAGAAGAAAAATTTTATAGAACCAAATTTGTCTTAATGCAAGAAGGTAGAAGTACAAACTAAATTTACTTTTAACAGCTTGAAAGAACCTAGCCAGTTGAAAGGAAAAAAGGAATACTCCTGACATGCAAAAAAAAAAAAAAAAAAAAAGTCCAGTTCATATGTTGTCACTTTTAAATCAATTAAATGATTTAATTTTGTGGCCTAATTTAGGCCAATTAAAGTCTAACTATAGTGTGTATGTCTGTGTTTGTGTGTGTGTGTGTGTGTGTGTAGTACTTCCATACATAGGTGTGGATTACTTTGGCAGGCAGGCCAAATATAGAATAATATAGAATATAGAATATAGAATATAGAATATAGAATATAGAATATAGAATATAGAATATAGAATATAGAATATAGAATATAGAATATAGAATATAGAATATAGAATATAGAATATAGAATATAGAATATAGAATATAGAATATAGAATATAGAATATA